>JAYMFT010016826.1:0-13885 GCA_038088735.1 Panulirus argus | reverse complement strand
GCATTCAATCGCCCTACTCTGCTACTTGGTCACATCTCGAGAGGGAAGTCATCTTCGACAATCGCGTTATTATCCCAAATTGACGAAGAGCGAAGACCTTTTTCCCTGCAAGGGAAACTCATCACTTTCCTGCCCCTTTGCCTGGTGGTACATGTAGCCTTCAAATTTTGCAGGCACCCTCCAAAAGGACGTCCCGTGGTTGGTTGTATATCACTAATTATAATAATCATAATTATAATAACACTGAATGTATGGGAGAGTACGTTCGAAGGCATATAACATACACAGTCTCTTCGGGCCTTGCTTGCAAAGACGTATTTCACAGGATAGAAGAACACTCCTCTTCCATTAACATTTCTGTGAAAACTTAAGGGGAATAGTTTAGGTCTCTGTGCCACACTGTGATATTTGTTTATGAGAGAGAGAGAGAAACATGAAAAAAAAAAAGAAATACGATGCGATAAATAATTCTCATAAAATATTTGGCTTCCTTTGATGGCAACACTTGTGGCCTCGAGGGAAATTTGGACTAAATTTTCCGATAAGGCGTTGCAACAGTGGACTACGGCCCTTGGAACGCCCAGGGTAAATATTGGTTCTTATGGCCAACACGTGATCCTCTCTCTCCCAAATGTGACCTTCTCTCTTTTTTTTTTGAATCGACGTTTCCGCTTTCGATTCTCTCTCCCGCTTTTCTTTTTTCTTTGATTCTTAATCGGGACACGTTTATCGTATCCAGGCTTAGCACACTGGGTAAGAAGGGTCGTGTGGATGTCTTTATAAACAACTGTTAATGTCCTTGGAACTTTTCTCTTTTGGGTCAGGAGAGAAATCGAAACGACTTGACGCGATGATGATCGTATATATATATATATATATATATATATATATATATATATATATATATATATATATATATGACGGTATATAAACATGTATAAGAGACATATACATATATACAACAAGATTTAGATTATACATTTGTATTCTTCCAGTTAATACAAGAGCTGGAGGACTAGTTCCTGGAGGTCTGGATTGTCGAGTTTGCTGGAAACGAAGAATGTTGAGTGATTGGTCGACTGGTCGTTTGGCTTGTAGGCTTCTTGACTCCAAGGGCCTTAAACGCCATCAGGTCGATATTACCACCCAATCGAAAATCCTGAACACCTCCTTCAGGAGTTAGAGACAATTCTATCTGGTTATCGATACTGTGTTGGCCGGAGTCCTTCTCAAATGGGAGTTGCCAGTTCATGTCAGAAATGCTCGTCACATTTAACTTCAGAGTACGCGATAGTGTACTGCGCTATAGCAAGGGTACGATGAAATTTTTTAGTCTGATTCGCAGCGAGTGTGTTCCAATCGAGAGCTCCAATGACGAGAACGAAAAGCACAAAATTAATCTTGTCCAATTCCTTTTTACTGTTCACTTTTTTGATACTATTATCAGTGTCTCGTTTCGGTGATTTTAACTTTTGTTAGAATCGAGGGGATTTTAGAAGCATATGACTTGAGTTTAGGTGTGATTTTTCAATGTCCTTTCCTGCATTACACCTATGGTGTGTCTCAGCCATCTCTACATATGATCTACCGGATCTGAGGTGTTCTCTGTTTGTGTTGCTGTACCACCTCCTGAAACCTTTGACATGTTCCTTTGAACACAGTGTGTTGATGAAGCATGTGATCGTAATTTGACTCCTTTTTATTCGATCAGAGACGTTATTCGTTATAGATAAAGCGTACTGTTGATTGCCACAATTGCCATGGAAGTTTTATACACATTATCAAAGGTATCTGTATCTGTTAGATAAGATGAATGTAAAAGACGTGTCGAGAATATCTAATCAGTTCACACTTTTCATATTCTTTGTCTTTTGATAATTGAGCTCTTCAGTGAACAGTTTTATTGAGTAAATTGTGGTTGTTACCGGGGTGTAGGGGTAGTGAAGGAAACTCCAACTTCGACGTCTCACTCAACTTAAATGTTCCAAGAACCTGAAAGAATACAGGAGGATGATCACGTACGTAGCGGGAAAAGGTCAATGAGAGAGACATTGAGGTATGGTAACACAGTGGTACACGATATAAACAGTGCCAAAAGGTCAGTGGGAGACTTAGGGAGGAATAGAAATGTAATCGTAGAACGCAAGTGATATTCAGGAAGAGATATAGGTAGAAGCATCATTTTTGCGCCGTTAAATCTAACAAGGTTGGTGCATCCCCATTCCGATTTGGTACTTGGTACAAAGATCCAAATTAGGAGAGAGGGTATGTTCAGGGCGAGGGAAAGAATGACTATTGGATTCAGCCGGGGTAGCAAGAGAGGGGTGAAGTATGTAGAGTGGAATCATCGGTGTCAAAGTGAAGAGGGTTAGAAGCTGAAGGATCGGCTGTATCTGGCAGAGAGTTTGCCATAGACTGACCTGGTCTGAAAACAGGGGGAAAGGTTGAATTGCTGAAGTCGTTGGAGATTCTTTTGGTTAAAGAGCAGAAAGGCTGAACTGGTAAAAAGGTGATCAATTCATTATATTTGCTTTACATGAAGACGTGCTCGACTCGGCGTGAAACAGCTTTGCAATGATTTCGAGCATTAAAATGAAATGTGGGATGTAAGATTCAGAAGGTGATAAGAGAGTTCATAGCCTTATACGTTACGTCCGATGAAGGACTACTGAGCTATGGCTGGAAGGATAAAGATCTGGCAGAAGTAGGGACGTAGGACACCCCCCCCCCCATCCCAGCCAAGATGATCTCTGCCGTATGGTCAGCACAGCTGGTGGAATTCCAGGCAGTAAAGCAGCACTAGTCCCATGGGGAGTTTGTCAAAAATCTACACGAGGAAAACGACTGAGCCACTGGGAGTGGCAGAACTGGCTTTCGCTAGGGAGACAGAGGGCAGAAGTAGCCTACTGAAAGCGAGAAAAGACCGTGGTCAGATCACTTCCAACGCTACAGTAATAGTGCATCTATAGAGGGAGATTCAGAAGTAATAAACTGGTCAGTTGTGTTCGGAGTTGTCGTCATTCTGATCAGTAACTCACGACGGTGTGTTTGATTTTTCAATATCATCCCAAGTAGAACCAAGCCATCCTTTGAGGCAGATAGTGAAATTACCCCTGCGTAGAGGAATGTAGAGTTTGGCTGTGAAGACAGCAGCCCCACGAGGCAGGAAATAGCCACTAAGTTGGCTGAATTTTGGGGGTAAGAAACGAAACATAAAAGCAAAGTTATGGAAGGTAAATTAATTTTGAGTCACATCAAGGCGAGCTGTAGGTTTTTTTTCCTAATGTTGCATTAAACACAAACGCCGCTCCCGGAGCGGAAACTATCGTAGAGGGTAAAGTCAGAGATCTGATAGTGACGAGGAGAGGCTTCCTCGGAAAGATGGGTGCAAGGAGGATGATCAGGTGGAAAAATAAGCAAGAAAGTTGGTCTTAAACAGTTGGCGAGTCTGGTTCGAGGTCGCAAATGTAGCAGGAGCGGGAAGCGGAAGAGCCAGGTCCTGAAGTAGTGTCGGTAGAGGCGAGGAGATGCCTGTCACCAGTCGCTGTGATGTTAGTCTAGGGAACCCCCGGGAACCGGTCAGTCTTCCTCGACCGGTGGCTCCTTTCCAAATTACCGCCGGCAAGATATTTTTTGGGTGTATTTATGAGAATGAATATACGTGTGAGTCGCATGTGAAGAGATATGTATGTGTGTGTATCATACAGAGAGCAAACGTGTTTTTATGTTTAACTGAGACGGCTATATATACACGTATATATCATTGCCCGATCCAGGTACCCATATTATCGACCAAGCCTCTAGTTCCACCAACCCACGCGTGAGGGCCACGGACAGAAAAGTAAGACCTGGGACAGGGAGGGGTACGCGAAAGCTACGGCAATGCTAGCCCAGTGCACTACCATCGTTATAAACCCTTTCGATTACCCAAGGGGTTGTACTCCCTTGGTTGCCCACCACTTAAGTATTCAATTTTGCCATGACTCTGAGCAGTGAGTGGAGAGGATCAGTCTCCCGTTACCACAGACAATAGATAATGTTGTAGATAAGATGTAGTTACTGTTATCTTAAAGAATTTAAGATAACCTGCATAACCCGTTTACATAATTACATAATACGGTTTTGAAATATTGTGGTTTGTATGTTCTCTTAAAAAAAAAATAGTAATTGTTCTCAGAATATGGTTAAACTACGGAAATCTTCCCTGAAAATACTCAACATGGAGAACGTTTAGGCATTAGCTGAAAAAAGGAAAAAAACATCCAGTATAAAGTTAAGACACGGTATTAATCATGGCGATTAATGAAAACTTTCACGGGGCGAGCTTGGACGATTTAAACCAAGTTTTTTCTTTACGGATTCTTTTTTTGCTTTAGTTTAATGAATCGTATCACTTAGTGAAACACGTACGAAAAGTTGTAGATGGGAAGATTTTCCTAGTCAGAAATAATTTTCGTCTCTCCAGCCCACGAGGGAGTGGTTCACGAGGAAGAGTAATAGGGCAGTCAGTGGTGATTGGGGTCGTTATTGATCAAGGCGTTATTGCAGAGGGATTTGAGTGAATGATTATTTTTCAATTTGTTATTGAATACTACAATTTAAGTTTTTTGTGGAATATATAATGTCTATGTCTTTAATGTTGTGAAATTAGCTTCTTTTTTCATCTCTCTCTCTCTCTCTCTCTCTCTCTCTCTCTCTCTCCTTCTCTTTTCTGTTTGTTTTCCATTACTTAAAAATTATAAAAAAAAAATCCTTATAATACAAGCCCGTGTAAGACTACACACACACACACACACACAGTTGAAACATTTATATTTTTTTCGAGTCTGATATAAAATGACCTACCATTTCAGTGAAGAATTAAAGCTGTTTTACATATCTTTTACATGTTCGCTAATTAATGCTGGATCCTTTTTTTTTTTTTTCCATCCAAAGAGTTTTCTGTAGAAGAGTCTGAATATATTTTTGTGTTACGATTTTTCCTCTTGGGAAATTATATGGAGAGGAACTGCCGTGATGAGAGATGTCCATCTTGGAATAGCCCACTGAGGTGTCCAGCAAGGGACTTGCTCGATGCTCAGTCTTCGAGTGGTTATGGCATAGGTGTGTGTGTGTGTGTGTGTGTGTGGAGTTCCATAGAGCGTCTGTCGTTATAACTAACAATATGGGAAGCGGCCGGTTCTCCAGCGGATAGTAGTGTTAACGTGAATAGTGTTGTCTCGTGGATAGCAGTGTTACATGGATAGTATTGTCTCGTGGATGGTGATGTTACGCGTGAATAGTTCTGTCTCGTGGATTATGGTCTCTCGTAGCAAGTGCTATCTCGTGGATAGTATTTGTAGGTTTTCCTGATAGTCTTCTTTCGTGAGATATAGTTAGTCCGTGGATAGTAGTCTTGTGGTCAGCGTTGTTTAGCTGGAGGGCTGTTGTCTTCTGAAAAGAAGTATGTTGTCTTATGGCGAATATCGTAAAAGCAGTGAGAATGGAAACTGAGTTTATATATTGAGGAAAATAGCGATGGTGTGGTTTATGGTGGACTCGAGTCCGCAGTTCATAGACGCCTTCACACATCACCCCTCCTTCAGGAGAGTTTCGGGTGCTCTCTCTTATTCCTCGGGGATGTATCGGAGAGGCGATAAATCTTGGGTTGTCCCTCTATATATTTCAAATGGCCGGCAGAATATGCTGACCGGCGGCAGTTGCTGAGGGAGAGGACGTCCGACTAGTTGCTTTTTAAAGAGCTGAGCTGATGAGGCAATTACTTCTGTGATGGTCTAGGAGGAAAATGTTTCAGGGCTGAGACTGTGATTTATCAGTGACAGGATCTGAGAAATCTATTTTGGATTCGGGGGAAGAAAGCGGGTGGCATTGGAGTAAAATTCTGAAGAGATATTCTTCACTTTCAACGTTCCTCTTCAGCTGCCTCTCTTAAAGTTTTTAGGTGACCCATGGAATTTCCTATGCTCTCCTGCTCTGGTTTTCACGAACTACTACTCTTTAATGCTAATCCTCTTGGTGCTTAAGTGGACAGTGGTCGACAGATATTGAGTCTTATTTGGCAACTGAATATACATTCGTGTATAAAGAGAACGCTGCTCTAAGCCACCTCGAAACTGCTAATCTGGTAGCCTCTAAACACATATTGTGCCAGACTAGCACAGTTCAACTACACTGTCAAATACAATCTAGTTCAAGACGAATCCGTAATCAGTGAATTGCTTAGATTACCACATACAGAGGAGAGCAAAGTTTAGGCGTCTTCAAAACATAAAGGAATATGTTGTATGGAGTTAGTCAAGAGGGTATTATATGTAAGGGATGGGCAGAAATGACATTTTGCTGCGATATGGAAATGTTTAAGAGACGATCCAGCCACGGAGGAGGTAAAGGAGAAATTGGTGGACGGGAATATTTCAAAACTTGACAAGATGTGTCATCACTTAGTATGCAAATGGGTAATTGTCGGATACATGGTGTAACTTAGGGATAGATTTATGACGCCTGAAGCTGGTACTACTGCCCCATCTACGAGGAGGGTTTAGTTACTAGCCTTTGCCCTGGTAAGGGTAACGATCAGGGCAGATATCACTGGCTGGGCCCAGTGCAATCTGAGGTTGCTGGCGAGGGGCTGAGTGTCACAGGGAGAGATATATGTAGCGGGGGGGAATGAACTCTGCAGTGTTGCTGAGGAGAAGGCTCCAAGCACGCATTTGCATATGGGTACGGGAGAGACTGGCAGGCTATTTGATATCATGGGTTTGGGTTTGAGTTTCATCGGGGTGAGGGCAGGAGATGACGCCTCCATAGTTACGGACGCATCGCGATTGTCACTCCAAAAGTGACTGCGAAAATTGGGAAATATGGCTGTCGTCATGATGACGGTAAGAGGGTGAGATCCTAAAACGTTTGATGGAATAAAATGCATTTTGATTATCACTGTTGAATTTCTCTGTCGCACGAACTTGTTAGCTATGTCTGGTATATTGTGTTGAGAGGGCGTGGTCATCCCCTTGTCATCTACACGGGCGCTACAGCGCAACGGGGAATGCATGTCACACTGCAGGGAAGGAGCAAGGTGAAACGGGCGAACCATTTGTCAGCCTCGGTGGCAGGCTATAATGAAACATCAGATGCTGGTTCTACTGGCGAGTCCCTTCTCAAATTGTTATTCCGGGGAGGAGGGACTCGAGATCTGTCGCATATACCGGGACCAGGAGGAGGTAGAAGGGAAACCGTATGTCCAAGAGGTACGGAGGAAAGTCCTCACTAAGTGGTGTGTGGAGCTATGAAAATGATTAAGAAACGTACGAGCCAGGGATAACAGATGGATCACCTGGGGAAAGAGGTGTTGAATCGGTGCACTGAAACAGCGGGGATCAAAGCCTTAGCATCAGTAACAAAGCGATGCGCTATTCATGCAGACAAAGGACTCGAAGAAGCAAAAACAATAATGTCTGTGTTAGTGACGGTTGACTCACGAATCTAGGAGCTGAGACAGAGGGTGAGATATTCCCCCATCTGAGATTGGCCTCTTGGCTCAGAGACTCTTCCTTTCCGTCGCTACGACGACGCCCCCTCCCCCAGCAGGACTTCCATCAGCTTTGTATCATCTCCCCATCACAATCTCAGCGGGGGAACACAGACGCTCAGGAGGGAGCAGTAAACGTAGGATCGAAAAGTGACAATCGGCTTTGGCTCTCTCGCTGAAATTGGCTGCAAAAGGGGACCAGAGCAGGGATTGCATATATATATATATATATTCTTCTGGTCTTAGCGTTCCAGATACCCTAACTGGAGAGCAATTATATGTCCTTTAAATGCAAGCGTGTTGAAACTACCGACGGAATCGTTTAGTTATGTCTCCGACTGCCTTGTCTTTTTTTTTTTCAGTGATTTCCACATCGTTGCTTGTCACATTCGTCCCTTTGATGAGGAATTTCTAGAGTTTGGTGCACGCAATTCATGTCCCTTTCCTACCATAACTTGCGTTTGCATTTAAGACTTTCTTTTTGTCCTTTTTCGTTCTGGTTATCAATGACAAAAATGTTTTTGTTTTGTCCTCTTGTCATATTCACACGGTCTCGCCGAGCTGTTTTGTACTCCTGCCACTGGTCTTTTGTGGGGGTCGCAAAATCTGTTTACACCGTTCCTGCCGCAACGTTTACTGTACGAGAGCAACTTTGTCTAGTTTTTCTAACTTTGAATTTCTCCTGCCGGTCTGCGTCTATGCCATTTATCTCATTTCGTTTATGTTACCCCCTTCGAGCTTTTTGTTTACATCTTCTGTCATTCAGTACCAATCCGTTTTCTGTTTCTCTTTACACGGAATCTACGGCTTTGTTTTGGTTGTTGCGAACGCTTTTGTCCCGTTTTCCTTCCGTCCCTTTTGCTTTTCCATCGCTCTATTGTTTTCTACGAATATCCCTCACTTTGATGGCGTTTCTCCCTGCGAATTCTTTTCCGTCTTTCTCCCGTCACTGTGTCTTGCTTTTCGAGCCTTGTTTGTATTTCTTTTTGTTTAAATGAATTTTTGATTGGGCCTTTTCTTTATAGGAAAGGACTCGTATCTTGCAGTATTCTTCATATAAAGAACCCGCTTCGACACCCAAGAATATCTATAATCCGTCTGTTTTATTATGATAGATTCAGGGGCTAATAATTTCGCCATGCTATGCTAAGAGAAAGACAATGACAGAAGAAATAGAAAAAATAAGAGTTTGCTGTTAATCAGGAACAAGAGGAGGTAAGGAATGAGGTTTATATGGCAGAGAAGGATAAGAAAATGAATGAAAATATATAAGATTCCCATAAACGACTGACCGTTTTCCTTCGTCTGACTCTCACTGTTTTATTAGTTTCAGCAGTAGCAGCAGCAAAACAGAGCGATCCACGGTATTTACTGGGGAAAGTTTGGCATCAAAAAGCAGGGTAACGGGCTGCGCGATAAAAGGTCTTTCGTTTTCTGACAATCGAACGAAAAACCTGCCATCTAAAATACCTTTTTTCATTTTTTTTGCGTCTATGAGATAAAGACGTAAGACTCGTCCACACAGACTAGACTGTCAGAAGACGACGCGACATCCTATCAAAAAACTTTTGCCTTTAATTTTTCATTTTCCGGTAGACTGTGATTAGCTATATCAAGACGCTGCCAATCAAAATCATTTTGGGGTTACCCACTTGCGTAAGTAGCTCTTGTCACCACCTTACCCCATTTTCTTAAGCCTTCACCTGACAGTTGTAGTGGTAAGAGAATTATATATATACTTTTGTATGCATTTATAATCTTCACAAAAACTTGCAAGCAAAGAACGTTCCCAGGAAGTCGTTTTACAGCAAGAACAAGTGTTGAAAATCTATATGGATAGACAGCTCAGTCTCAAAAGGCATCGATTTCATACGATGTTGCAGGCAAAGCTGATCTCAAGAAACAGCTGGATTAAGAAAAACAGAAATCTATTTTGGGTTTGCGTAGAAGATATATAGTACTATCATTTAAGTCATGTTCCATTATCCTGGGTTCAGGTGTCTCAGTTCTGATTTAGAATCGAAAAGTATGGTTTTACATGAATTCATACAAACAGATTCCTCATTATGTAATAATCACATGTGCTCAGACGTGATTTATACTAAACCCACCTGCAAGTGGCAGGACAAGAGATATCTGTTGTTAAGTAGAGACTTGTAGGGATAAGTCTTAACAAACCCTTCATGAAATGGCATAATACTTTAACGAAAAGATACTCGATACTTTTTCAAGTTTGTATCCGAATTTTGCATTTAGTTGGTAAGCTTACCATATGAAAGACTGTCAGCTTATGTAATGGACCAACTTTGTTAACAGTTTACGAGTGAGCATCTGCCCAATGAAGTCTTGACAAACGTTTTCGGTAATTCTTTTACGCTAATGCTCACAGGATGAACATGGGGTACAAAGAGAGTAGCAACTGACAGCGGCATAAATCACTTCAAGCAATTGCGAATATCTATTTAAAGAACATGGAGGAGCATACTTGAAAAGTAGATATATGTGGAGAGAACCTACCAGAAGACACCAAGCTGGTGACTCTGTAAAGCCGTAAAGACTTTTTTAGATTAATTATGATCACTGCCAGTCATTGGTTTTTGATATCTGATAAGCGTTGGTGAGTGATCATCACTCAGAATGCTTGAATGATTGCCGTGGGTTGATATGTGATTCCTGCCTCTTTTTCGTGAATCATGAGTACCCCGGTATGATAGCGTGATTCCTTCTCATACACTGGTCTTTGATGCCTTACGGGTGATGTCGCTTTTAACGTGATGGGCTCTGTATGTTGGCACATGATGAGTGATGAGTTAGTACATCATGATGCAAGACGACTGTGTAATGATGCGTATAGCCTCCCTCGTGAGTGATGATCACGAGTAGTCGCTACCGCAGATAGACGCGTCATGCGTGACCTACAGTGTCGAAGCGTGAGGGGCAGCTCATGCCCCACTGAAGGGGAGGAAGGAAGGAGGGAGGGAGGAATAGCGGTTGAGGGGCAGGTAGAATGAAGAAAACTCCGTGGTTGGAGGAGACCAGTTACCTCCTCTCGCATCACGTAAGAACTTAATAATGAGAAGACTTGGAGTTCGTAATACGGCATACGAGACAAGCCAAAGACGTGCTGGGTTCCAAAGCTCAAGAAAACATCCAACTTTTGCCATGAGCATATATATATATATATATATATATATATATATATATATATATATCACTTACTAGTATAATATATACACCTCCCCACAGAAACCAAGCTCATAACTTTCTCTTGGATGCAAATGGTACTCAAGGCGCTTCGTTTAAAATATTCATGTAATCTGCTTCGCTCGACGTCGGAATTTTTACAGGAGAGAGAGAGAGAGAGAGAGAGAGAGAGAAAGAGAGAGAGAATTATTTTCCTTTTTTCTCTCTCTCATAGTCTCGGGCAAGTTTCAGAGCAAATACCCTAGAGTGGAACATGATCATTTGCGTCTCTTCCTTCTGAGCCGAGTTTACATTCCTTAAGGCTATCGAGAGCACGTTGAAAGATCGTGGCTACATATGAATATGATAAAGGGGCTAAAAAGAATAAGAGGATAAAAACGACTTTCCTCATTATTTGCACTGGGTTCAAGGCAAACGAAACTGAAAGTGGAGGAGACAGAGACAGCTTGGGAAGCGGGGTCGACGACTGTAAATAATTCTTACGTACCTTCTCACAGGCCATTTGGGAATGGATGTTTAATGTATCCCTTTTTTCCCCTCGCCTCCAGGACCAGTAGGCAAGAAAACTTTGAGTATTTGTCTTAGCTATAAAAAGAAATATATATATATATACAAATTTTTCTAATGGTAGAACATCTGGCTTGCCTGCAAGCTGCCCTGTGATTATTTATTAGTGTGTTTTTCATATTTTATGAATGTTCATGTTTGTATATGTTTATCTTTTAATCTGCCTATTTGCAAGTGTTGCATATATTTATGTACTTGTTTTCGCGCGCGTGTGACAGTGTTTGTTTGGATGTTAATGCGTGTTTTTGTGTGATTACTGTTTGTCTGTGTGTGTTATAAGGGAAAAAGTTTTACTCTCGTGTATTCCTGGCCCCTCTCTGTTAACCTTGTATGTATGTATTATGTCTTTACTCCTACGTATGTATGCATAGAAGTGTGTGTGTGTGTGTGTGTGTGTGTGTGTGTCTGTGATTACCAGGTTTTGCAAAGAGAGGAGGCAGTTTTACACTCGTGAGACCCCCATCTTTTGTATTTTCTGTTTGTGTCATACAGTCATTCTGAGCATATCTTGTGTGTCTGCGTTTACAATATCCTCGCCTAGCTTGTCCCACATGTCCACAGCTCTCTTAATTACAAAACTGTTTCATCACATCTTTTGAAACTTTCTTTACAATATGTTTTTCATTTATTGCCAACTCGTCGACCTGACCTTTCCAATGTTAAAGACCTGCTCTATTTTTACGTAGTCGTTATACTTGAAGCTTATACTTTGTTCTCCACCTTCTTTTCAACGTGGGTAATCAGTTCACAGACTTCTGCTGCTATCTTTGTTGCCCGCCTCTGGACCTTCTCTAGCAGATCACTATAGCCCCTCGCGTGAGTTGACGAGGCTGGTAGACGGGTTCATATTTTAGCCTGGGTATTGCTATGAGCTTTTTATGATTTTATTGACGTCCTGACGATGAATTTTAAGGCAGTTTTGATGCTGGCTTTCTAAGTCATTTACCGAGTTAAGACATCCTCCCGACGTGATGGCCCGGGAATTGGCTTTGCACCATATCAACCTCTGTCACATGTTGATTGCTGCTTTTTATATTCACTGTATTCGTGAATGATTTCCCTTTCATTTTGTCCCATTCTCACCGCCTTGCGTGCGGCTGGTTAAAATTTCACTCGTCAGTTACCCAGCCAATGTAATCTCGGTTTCATTCAGAGAGATTCTCACAATCTTAAAGACTTCTGATCTCTCTCAAAATCTTGGTATCATCTGCAGTCACGTTCAGGTATTTTCTAGTCTTGTGAGCGAGTCGTAAACACGCATCAAGAACGGCCGTGGCACCAGGACCAAAAAAACCCGTGGGATCCCCGTTCGTTGCTCTTGTCCGGTTTCAGACTGTACCTATTTCATTTGTCGTCTCTTGTCTTGTTAACCAGCAATGCACGGAAGGTCGTCATCCTAGACATATGCTGCAGAGAGCCCCAATCTGGATTTCCCTGAAACTAACGTGTTTTCGGAACGTGACTGCTCATATCCCATAAATCTCTCAGAATTAAGAATTGTATCTCCTCTTTGGCTTAAATGTCTTTCCGCTGAGGGTAAACTAAACGTGAACAAACCACGCGCAAACACGAGGGGCAAACGCAAGGAAATAATTCCAGTCCAGACACACAAAGCGTATACCACTTTACGAAAGACAGCAAAAAAAAAAAAAGCCCCGTAGAATCTGCTAAAAGAATCATATATATTTCTACTCTCCTAAAACACAGTCCACTTGAAATGAATATAGCAGCAAAAAATGTCACTCTTTGACCCAAATTTGTTCCATCGAAGCCAAAGCACCTCTCGCAAACCGCTTGACTTCACCACTAAACAGAATCTGAAGACGGTGCTGCTCCTCCCTCGCTCCATGACCGCAAATGATTCAATCCTTTGATGCGGACAACGCCCTCCCTCGTAATTCCAAACGAGGCAATCTCTCTCACAGTACCAACCCTTAATTACATTTCTGGAGTGATACATCCAGCCTCCACCACCTTGATCTCACCAAAGCGCCTCCAGGCCCGGAAGACATTTACTACACTAAATGCGAAAGGATTTTTCTCGAAGACTCTGTTTCCAGTACCTCGTAAAGCTTTATAAACTACAGCGACCCAAGGCTACTCTCCCGATCCTTTTACGTCATCAGATGGCAGGCCAATTACAGACAAGTAATCCTCATCTTAGCGTTTTCTAAAGTCTTTAGGAACTATCTCAATAAACAACCTCTCGAGCCGTTTCAAAGGATTTTCATTCGGTCCAGATCGTTTTACGAAGACAGTCTCGTAACGCAAAAATAAAATCCTCCACATAGGAATGTCACCTGCCCTCTTGCCATTTACTTCTTCGTCAATAAAGTCTGTAATATATTTGTATTCACATTCTACGCCCCATTTGGGTAGCCATTGTTTACCAAAACGGCCTACTAGCTACGTCTCGTCCCTGTATATCAACTGACTGTTATATTTCTCTTTCTTGTATCTACCCTGATGATGTGATCATGACACGAAAGTGCACTTGGGAACTTAGCGTGTTTCATTTCCCCGTGGATCAGAAGGATTATATATATATATATATATATATATATATATATATATATATATATATAT
>JAYMFT010016815.1:0-16618 GCA_038088735.1 Panulirus argus | reverse complement strand
TGTGTGTATGTGGGGGGATGGGTCTTTCTTCGTCTGTTTCCTGGCGCTACCTCACTGACGTGGGAAACAGCGATCAAATAAATAAATAAATAATATACATATGTATATATTTATTATACTTGATAGCTGTTTCTCATGTCAGCGGGGATAGGGGAGAAAGAATACTTGCCACGTATTCCCTGAATGTCGTAAAAGGCAACTGAAAGGGGAGGGAGAAAGGGGCTGGAAATCCTCCCCTCCTGTTTTACTTTTCCAAAAGAAAGAACAGAGAATGGGGGCTAAGTGAGGATTTTCCCTCTAAGGCTTTGCCCTCTGTTCTTGATGCTACCTCACTAACGCAGGAAATGGCGGATATGTATGAAAGAAAAATATATCAAGAAAGGCTGCATTGGCTCATATCCATTCTTTATGTATCATGCGTAATGCACAAAAACCACAGATCTTTATCCACAACCAGACCATACAGACCTTCAGTCCACTGACAGCACGTTGAGCCCAGTGTACCAATCTATCCTGTACACACCTTTCACCCTCCTGAATGTTCAGGCCCCGATAGCTTAAAATCATTTTCATTCCATTCTTTCATCTCCAATTTGGTCTCCCCATTCTCCTTTTTCCCTTCACTACTGATACATAAATCCTCTTAGTCAACCTTTCTTCACTTATTCTCTCCATATGTCCAAACAATTTCAGCACACTCTCTTCTTCTCTCATAACCACACTCAGTTTATTACCATACATCTCTCTAACCCTTTCATTACCTACTCAGTCAAACCATCTAATGCCACCTATTTAATTTCTAACACATCCACTCTCCCCCGCACAACCTTAACTGTAGCCCATGCCTTGCATCCATATAATATTGTTGGGACTACCATTCTTTCAGACATACCTGTTTTTAACCTCCCAGATAACTTTCTCTCCACAAATTTCTCAGTGTTCCTAGAACCTTCGCCCCTCACCCATCCTATGCATTATTTCCACTTCCATGGTTACATTCGCTGCCATGTCCAGTCCCAGGTAAAACCACACTTCACTTCCTCCACTTTTTCTCCATTCAAACTCTCCCCCTAACTTGTCCTTCAACCCTGCTAAATCTAACAACCATGCTTTTATCCACATTTCCTCTAAACTTCCTCCTTTCACACACTCTTCCTAACTCAGTCATCAACTTCTGCAATTTCCCATTTGAATCCACCAGCAGTGCTATACCATCAGCAAACAACATCTGACTCACTTCCCAGGCCCTCTTATCCCCCACAGTCTGCATATTTGCCCATCTCCCCAAGACTCTTGCATTTACTTCCCTCACCACACCATCCATAAACAAACTGAACAATCATGGTGACATCACACACCCCTGCCACAGATCAAACTTCAACTGGAACCAATCATT
Source organism: Panulirus argus (assembly GCA_038088735.1). Lineage (NCBI taxonomy): Eukaryota > Metazoa > Arthropoda > Malacostraca > Decapoda > Palinuridae > Panulirus > Panulirus argus. Next base: position 15,222 of record JAYMFT010016815.1, on the reverse strand, counting down.
CTCCTCTTCCTTCTTACTGCTTGTAGCAGCTTTCCTCCCATACAGTATATTCTTAAGACCATCAATCCTATCATATTCTTTCTTCAAGTCCATAAGTGCCATATACAAATCCATCTGTTTCTCTTAGTATCTCTCACATGCATTCCTTAAAGCAAACACCTGATCCACACATCCTCTTCCACTTCAGAAACTACACTGCTCCTCCGCAAGCTGACACTGTACAGGCTCTCACTCTCACAATCAATACCCTCCTACACAACTTACCAGGTATACCATCAAACTTATACCTCTGTAGTATGAACACTCACATTAATCTCCCTTGCCTTCATACAATGGCAATATACAGGCATTCTGCCAATCCTCAGGCACCTCACCATGATCCATACCTACACTGACAATCCTTATCAACCAATCAACAACAAGGTCACCCCTTTACTTAATAATTTCTATTGCAATACAGGTTGCAAATCAGAAATCCGGCAATCATTATTCCGATTCCATCAGTTTTCTGGCAGGAATCTCAGTGTTGTCTATACCTGCATGGTGAGCAGTTAGTGATGAAGATGATTATCCTGACAAACCACCTGCTACCTGTATATAACTTTTTCTAGTGTGTACAGTACTACCTGAAAATTCTTCAGAATTATGCTGTAAGTCCAGCATGGTACCAGTTGAGTACTGTATCATTTTACTACACCCAAACCATTTAATTTAGTTGTTCAACATTAAATGTTCATTTGCTTTTCATTTAGTGTTAAATTTTCTTTCTTTAGAGTTACTATAGTCATTTTCTGTTACAAAATATATAACATACATAGAGTCAGGAAGCAATCAATCAATTTTCCGGAAAAATCAAAAATCCAACAGCCATGAGGTCCCAATGTTGCCGGATTTTTGATTGGCAACATGTACCATCTAATCCAGTTACCTTACCACATTTCATCTTGCATAGGATTTTTGCCATCTCTTCTCTCTTCACCAAACGACTCTCCACGACTTTCTCACTTTGCATACCACCCTGACCAAAACACCATACATCTGCCACTCTGTCATCAAATGCATTCAACAGCCATTCAAGATATTCATAAGATTTCCTCACCTCATCACTTCCTGGTATCACTTCTCATTTTGCCCCTTCACAAACATTTATTTCTCTTGCTTTCCCACATTATTTACCTCCTTCCACAACATCCTATTCCACCTAAAGTTTACAGATACTCGCTCACCTCAACTTTCATTTGCCCTCTTTTTCAACCCCTGCACCTTCCTCTTGACCTTCTGCCACTTGCTCCCATATATCCCCAAATCATTTCCACTCCTTCCCAGTAAGTAGTGTCCAAATGCTTCTCTTTTCTCTTTCACTTGCAACTTTACTTCTTCATTCCACCACTCACTACCCTTTCTTATCTGCCTATCTCCCACCTTTCACTTGCCACATGCATCTCTTGCACATGCTAGCACTGCTTCCCTAAATACCTCTCATTTCTCACCCTCTCCCCTTGCTTCATTTCCTCTCACTTTTTACCATTCTAGACCCAATCTCTCCCAGTATTTCTTCACAAAACTCTCTTTTCCAAGCTCACTTACACTCATCACTCTCTTCTCAACAACACTGTTTCCTCTTTTCTGAAAACCTCTATAAATCTTCACTCTCGCCTCCACTAGGCAGTGATCAGACATTCCCACCAGTTGCTCCTTTCAGCACATTTACATCTAAAAGTCTCTCTTTTACATGCCTATCAGTTAATGTGTAATCCAATAATGTTTGCTGACCATCTCCTACTCATATGTATGCTTGTGTATGTCCCTCTTTTTAAACCAAGTATTCCTAATCACCAGTCCTTTATCTGCACACAACTCTACAAGCTATTCATCATTTCCATTCATGACACTAAATATCCCAAGCCCCCCAGTTATACCCTCAACTGCTACAATAATCACCCATCACTAATATCTCGTCTCTTCCATCTAAACTGCTGACACACTTGCCTCTCATGATCTTTCTTCCTGTGGAAGGTGCATAAGCAGTACTTATCACCCATCTCACACCATCTAATTTCATTTCTACCTACATCAATCTAGAATCTACTTCCTTACACGCTATCACACACTCCCATAGCTCCAGAGTCAAGAGTAGTGCTATTCCTTTCTTAGCTCTTGCCCTCACACCAACCCTGAAGTTTATTCCTAGTACATTTCCAAACCATTCTTCACCTTTATCCTTGAGCTTTGTTTCACTCAGGGCCAGAACATCCAGGTTTCTTTTCTCACACATACTACCTACCTCTCTTGTCTTCTCATCATTGGTTACATCCAAACACATTTAGACACCCTCCAACCTGAGCCTTCTAGGAGGATTAGCACTCCCTGCTTGGCTCCTTCAGTTCCTTCTTTTAGAACTTGAAATACAAGAAGTGGGATTTCCAGCTTATGGAGTTGTGTGCTGAAAAAGGATTGGTGACTGGGAATACTTCATGTTAAAGGTGACTGGGAATACTTCGTCTAAAGTAAGGGACATACATGAGTACACATGGATTAGTGAGAACTATGGAAAGGGAGCATTACTGGACAATGTCCTAACTGATAGGCCTGCAAAGGTTAGAGTCTTGGATGTGAATGATTTGAGACGGGCAGCTAGTAAGATGTCTGATCATTACTTGGTAGTAACAAAGGTGAAAATTTGTAGAGACTTTAGGAAAAGAGTAAATGATATGTGCAAGAAGAGGGAGATGAAAGTGAATGAACATGGAAAAGAGGCTTGTGAAGAGAGATACCAGGAAAGTTTGTGTGTAGAATAGAGAAAGGTGAGATTAAATGAAGCTAGAAGAGCAGGTGAGGAATGGGAGGCACTTGGGGAAGCACTGCTTATATATGCAAGATAAGAGTGTGACATGCAGAAGGTAAGAGGTGGACAGGTGAGAAAGGGTAGTGAGTGGTGGAATGAGGAAGTTAAGTTGCTAATGAACAATGAAAGAAAGGTATATGGACATCATTTGCTTGGAAGGAGAGCAAGTAATTGGGGGATGCACAAGAGAAGGTGGTAGGGGGCAAATGAAAGTTGGAAAAAGTAAGTATTGTATCAGCAAATTTCAGGGAGAATAAGAAAATGTTTTAGAAGGAAGATAACATGAGAAAAAAAAAATGGGAACATCAATGAAGGCATGTGCAGGATGAGGTGAAGAGGAGAATCAAGTGACTACCATGAAGGGCACTTAAATGTATTCGATGACAGGGAGGCAAATTTGGGATGTTTTGGAAGTGTAGGTATGTGAAGTGACAGAGTCTTGGAAAGTGGTTTGGTGAAGAGAAGTGGTGAAAGCATTGCATGGCAAGAGTGGATAGAACTGCAGTTGAATTTCTTAAGAGATGGAGTAACTGTGCTGGTTAGTATTTTCAATTTATGTAAGGCTCATGTTGAGGAGCCTGAGGAATTGTGGAATGTCTGTATAATGCCACTGTAAAGAGGCAAGGGGGACAAAACTGAAAGTTCAAATTAAAAAGGTGTAAGTTTGTAGAGTGTGGTTGGTAAGTTGTATGGGAGAGCGGTAACTGAGAGGATGATGGCATGCAACAGAACTTCAGATTAGGGTGCAACAATATGGCTTCAGGAATGGTAAAGGATGTGTGGATCAGGTGTTTGCTTTGAAGAATGTGTCCAAGAAATATTCTAAGAAACAGGACTATATACATTTATAGATCTGGACACAGAACATGAGAGGGCTGATGTAGATGCTCTGGGGAAGACACTGCAAATATATGGTGTGGAATGAAAGCTTTTAGGAACAATAAAGAATTTTTATCAAGAGAGTAAAACATGTGTGCAGGTGGAAAGAGAGGGTGAGTGGTTTCAGGTGAGGGTGGGTCTGTGTACAGGTGTGTGATGTCACCATGGTAGCTTTTTGTTTTTAAGGGGGATTAAGGGGTTAAATGCAAGGGTTTTGGGGAGAGAAGCAGGTATTCACTCCGTTTGGGGGTGGGTGGGTATGGGATGTGAGTCAGTTATTTGAAGATGACAAAACACTGGTGGGAGATTTGAATAAGTACTGCAAAGGCTGTGAAAGAGAGTGTGAGAGGAAAAAGTATCCAGTAAATGCACATAAAAGCAAGTTTACTAACATTGGCTGGAAAGAGGATCATATTCACTGGAATTTGAGTTTAAATGGAGAGAACTGGGAGAAAGTATGGTGTTTTAGATACCTCGGAGTTGATATGGTAGCATTCTAACCCACATAAATCTTGAACTCAATTCCTTTCAACCTTTAGCACAATCCTGAAGCTCATTTCTTATTAGAAGTGCTTCCCCTTTCTTTGCTCTTATCCTTTTATTAACCTTGGACACCACCCCTCTTAACATTACTAAACTATTTTACACATGTGAACTTCATTTCTGTTGTGCTCAGAGCCACATCATCCATATTTCTATCATAACCACATACATTCAAAAAGCCCAGCCTGAGACTTTGAGGAAAAATCCTAACTTAGGTCTTCCTCCATTTCTGTTTTTAGAAAGTAGCAATGTGAGAGAAGACAATTTGCATCCTCCTGCTCCTGCCTTTTAGTTGCCTCCTACAACACATGTGTTGTAGGTGGGTTATGTTCTTTCTCCCCTTCCCCAATGAATAGTGCCTTTTCTTTTACATTTTTCTTTAGCATAATCAGTTGAACTGCTGATTCTAGATTCAAAAACATCACTTTGCCTTTGGGTAGTAACATGTTCTTTTCTCTAATTTCTGATATTTCGTTTACTATGAAACTTTTTCCATAAATTCAAGTAGTCTTCTGGAATGTCAAATGTCATGAGATATTAGAAATTATTCTGACAACTGTATATCAAAAAATGTACACAGAAACCCCCTATAGTCTTAACAGGAGAGCATATTCATATCTGTATGCACCAAGAGCCAGACAAAGATTGATGCCTCATGGGTATGTAAGTCCCTTCAAAAGTACCTCTGATGTGTTACCAGACTATGAATGCTTGTGGTTATGCCATAAGTAAAAACTCACTTTTGGCAAGTCTGTATCATTGTCTGCCAACAGAAAGAAGTGCAGTCTCACTGAGAAACTTCCCACTCCAAAGAAGTCCATCATTTCCTTACTAATGGTAGCAGTGATGCCTAAAACTGCACAAGCCCCTTTTGTGAAATGGTTCTGAGATTATACAGTAATAATTATATGTACCCATGACATGCTAAGCATTAAATCACTAAGGAAAGAACCATTTGTCCGCTATCATGTACAGCATTGTGGAGTATTGATGGGAATTTCAACCTATTCTGATCCGTTCATGCTTAAATAAAAATTTCCATTGAGGTAGCACAAGTGCACCTAACACTGTACATTGTAGCTAATGATATGGTTACTTACCTGCTGACAATAGCTATTCAACAGTGAAAAATACTGGTACGAAGTTTTAACAGCTGCTGCCACTTCTGAGGAAAGGAGGGACAGGAGATGCTTCATTATACTCTGCACACTATCAACCCCATTAGAATGTTCGTATTCTGACCTGAAGACAAAACCTAACAGGTTGCTGCGGAAGAAGTAAAACCATTAAATATTAGAAACATTTTCCAGTAGAATTATTTGACCATAAAGTCACCTGCATACCTAGCCTAACCCCTCAAATGGCAAATTATGAGTGAAACATTAACCAATCTGAATTATCAGAGCTCATTTTTTTTAAAAAGATGATGATGTGTAGCTACTTAAGGAATGCCTAAATCTACCAAGCAGGTACTGGTAGGTTGAACACAGCTATAAAACAGTATGTCACTAGAGGATATCCAGCAAGCAATAGGAATATAAGAGTAAACAGCAATTACAAGAGGAATATCCCTTCATAACAACTACACTGGGCACCAAGAATTCACCAAATTCTGATGGAGATCGTGATACCAATCATCAGGAGAAGGCTGAATGAGAACAGCCTACTCTCTTTGTTGATACTACTGACTTTGCCAAGAAATCAGCCTCCTAAGACTATAAACTTATTCTCCATATACATGAAACATATAAATAATCGGACTTGAAACTTTCACTCCAGAAGACCCATATATGGTTCAAAAAATTGCTTTCTCCTCAGTAAGGCTGACCCATATATATTCAATAAATCCCCAGTACAAGCAGCACTGCTCCCAACTCAATCATCATCTAATGTACTGCTGTCACTCAATAGGTCTTTATGCTTAGTGGAATTACCTATTTGCAACTACTAATTTGTAATATACAGAGTAAGAGTTCTGTATTCACAAAACCCCATTTCTTACACTTCCTCTTATAAAACAAAACTTTTTAAGCCTCTGCAAACTGTCTACATTCACACTTTCTATACGTACTATATCAATTAATCCAAAACCCTAATACAACAGAGGTACTTATTTTAATTTTTTTGTAACAAGCAATTTGCTGATTTTTTTGCCATGGCCTCATGTTGCTCTTTCTTTGCACTTTTAGTGAATGGTTCACTGTTGACAATGAGTCTGATTAACCCTATAATGACCCAGATCATTTTATTTTGTTAAAAAAATACTCGGGGCTACTCTCTTGTCTTCAATGGAGTAAATGAAATATGATCTGACAGTGTTACACTGACTGATATCTAGTTTTTTTTATAATTGTTTGACATTGCCGCAATACTGAGCTAGTGCCAAGAATAGACAAAGAATAGCCTAATTCACTTGGATCCACTCTCTACCTCTCATATATAATGCATCAAAACTAGAGCTGCCTGTCTATAAACTGGCCCCAAAGACCTTTCCATGATCACTTTATGAGCTCAGGTTAAACTAACTATAGATCCTTGGACTTGTATCGTCTTCCTTCCATCATCCATACCAGTGCACGTAACAAATGTTGCCTCATCTTCTCCCATATTCATCAGTTCTTCAAAATACTCTTTCCATCTTCAAGTGAAAGATAAAACAGCAATGAAGATCAAAATGAAAATGTCAGAGAAATAATTATAAGGAAACAGTCAAATGATGATAAGAGACAAAAGGAAAGTGAAGAAAATAAAATGGCAATGATAAATAAGCTGAAAGGCAATAAAACATGCAAGTACAATTTGAGAGGCAGGTGCCTGACCTACTGCCAATGAGAGGGAGGGCTCTGGCAGTAGCAGTAACGGCCCCTCCCATGACCTTTCCCTCTCTGTTAGACCTTCCTCTTTTTCTATTCACTATACCAACATTCATGGCCTCTCTAGTAACCTGTCCTCAGTTGAACACCATCTGTCTATTATCTCTCCTAATATCTTACTTCTCTCTGAGACATAGTTGTCTAATGATGTCCTCACTAGTCCCTTTTTCACATTTAACTATAACCTCCACTCACAATTCCAGTTCAAAGGTGGTGTTTGTGTTTATTCCAACATCAACACACCTGCTGCATGCCTCAAGGACCATGAGTCCCTAAACTTTGATGTTATGTGGTTTAAGGTCTGTCTCCCTACTACCAAACTTTTCCTCTCTTTTGCCTATTGCTCTTCTAATTCTGTAAAATTTCATATCCTTCTTCAACTATCTAAATTCATGCCATGAGACTGTGACATCCTCTCAACTACAAGCCGAGATCCTCTACCTCGGGAGATTTCAATGTTCACCGTAGGGAATGGTTGAATTCCGTCCATACGGATGGTGGAGGGATTGAAGCACTCACGTTCTCCATTCTCAATGATTTTGAGCAAATTATCTCCCATCCTACCCATATTCCTGACTGCTGTGACCACTCTCCTAATAATCTGGATTTATTTTTCACCTCTAGTCCAATGCGGGTCATAGGTGTACATAAAATAGTAGAGTCAAATACTGACCAGAGATCAAGTACTCTCCAGGTTAAACTCACCATAATTCTTATATACTAACCTGAAATGTCCTCGAATCATTTTGTTTGGGCATTCTAGTAAAAGTGATTGGATGTGTGTTCCTCCATTGTCACTGGAAAAGTAACTAACAGCCCAGGTGCATGCCTCCCGGGACTGCTGCATCAGTGAGCTAAGCAACTGCATCCACCGAATTATTACAGGTTCTTCTTTATCTTTCATTCGAAGGTAAGTGTTCAGTAAAAAGTTCATTCCTAAATCAATAGCTTGTACACAGAAGGTATTGTTCCTAAAATTCTGTTTTCCTTCCTGTGAAACAAACTGACAAGTCAGGAACAGAAAAAGAAACAGGATATCAAAATGAGCACTTGGTATAGGTCAATTGAAACTGTCTTACCAGTAATCACAAAATTCTATAAACTGCATACAGATTCTGATGTTAATTTTTTTTTCAAACCATGATACAGTACTTTATGTCATAAACATCTATTAAAACAACAAATATTTAACAATAACTGAAAGTAAGGTATATCATCTTACAAGTATAGAAAAAGGAAATTAACTATGGCCTTCATTAATCTGTGAACACAATCAACTTGAAGCAGGAATTTCACTTACCAAATTAGCTGAGCATAGTTGGTACACAAAGGTATAGTAATCATGTGAGAAAACATCGCGATTCTTAAGGAAAGTAAGGTTTTCATGAGTAATAGTAGACAGAATACGTGGAGGCATGTGTTCACGGAACATCCCCTGCTTTTCTCCTTGCTGTAGTAGTTGACTTAGTTCACATAAACTTGTGCGAGCTCTTCTCTCACTGCTCCCACCACTTACTGACATATTTTTTCTTGTACTGGTGATCAAGAAGAATGGTGAAAAATGTGTTATATGTCTCAGTCAATCCAACAGTAATGGCTTAAAAAAATTCTAAAAAGCTACTTATTAGGCAGGGCAAGAGATACAGTTTTCACTCAAGCGTCTAGACTTTTTCCTTGGCCTTCAAGCTGATCATGCCAAAACACTTCCCTATCAATAAATAAGAGAAACTGTAAAAACAAAAAAAAAAATACAGAGATACCTAAGTTTTTATCTGTTTACCATATATTTATCACGTATGCAGCACAGTATCTTGTAACGATTGTCAAATTATTTCCATATTAAAGTAGGAACACTTAATAACAGACAATGTCAGGATTCTTTACCCTGCTGTCACAATGCATAACAAAAACGTGATCACAAATGGAATACTTTAAAGTAACAGATAGGATTAGCATGAACACCAAATAGTTTGGGATGAGGATGCTAGTTAAAAGTTAATGATCTGACTGCATTCTTCACTCACATGACATTTCAAGTCTTGATTATGGATGTCTGTGGCATTTCATCATTTTAGAGAACTCTGGTATGAGCCAAGCCATCATCTGCAAGGTGAAGCTGGTGTGCAGTGGCAATTGGTGACCAGTTCGTAAATGTTTTCATACAAATTCAATTTGTCAATTTGTTTCTGGATGTTTACCTATCTCTATTTATCTGTTTGGAAATGATTGTTGAATAACATCATATACACTTATTACAATTTGTGGAGTTTGTAAAAGTGCCAAAACCTACAGGATATTAAGCATTTTTTCATGAAAAAGATATCTAAAGACTTCAAACTGTCTATGCAGGCTTCTACATTTTGGCTTCATTCAAAAAATATATCTATCTTTTTATATTAACAATATGGTTAAAAATTTCTCCAATCCTTTTATTTTTACTAATGTTGCTATATAATTCATACCTGAATCTGAGACTCCTATAATACAGCATTCCTTTAGTAAATGTTCCATGATAATATTACAATTACAGGTGTCATACACTGGAGCAAATATCCATTCCACTAACTTACTATGGGCAAACACAATATGCCCAAACCTCATCAACAAATTAGTCTAAAAATGGCAATTTCTAAAGAAGAGGAAGGCCATACTTCAGCATCTTTTTTCATCTTCCATAATTTGTTAATATTTTGTGTTCCAAGTTCCATTTAACTTTTATTATTTACATCTAACATAGTTATCTATACTACCTAAGAAATCAATGAGAGGTATAACATTTGTATATAGATTGCTAGGTATACCTGCTTCAGCCTCAGCATCTGCTCTCTCATTTCTGCTAATACCAGCATGGCCAAGACACCAGGAGATATCTATCTTATGCTTTTTGTGGATTCTAACATTCAAATCTTAAACTTCTGAACTATGAGATGCAGTGAATCATGGCATGATATAACTTACAGTGCACTCTGGGAATCATAGATGACTGCAAATTTTTTATGTAAATTTTTCATTTAATTTAAGTGCCTCTTGAATAACACTTTCTGTAGTAAATATAGTGAGAAAGAAAGATTATTTTGGCAGTTTTGCTATACAAAATTCTTCAGCAATAACTACAGGAAAACTTGCACTTTAATCACATTGCAAGCCATCAGTAAAGACATATCTTGCTTGCATGAATAATACATACTGATGATTTTTTTCATAATTGCCTGCTGTTTCCTGTTTTAGTGATGTAGTGCCAAGAACAGGCAGAGAAAGGCCACATTTGCTCACAAACATTCTCTAGCTGTCATATACCATGCACCACAACCATGCCCTACAGACCTTTCCAAGGCTTTCCCCTGGCTGCTTCATATACCCTTTCCTCACTCATTTTCTTCATATGCTCATATAATTTCAGCACACCCGCTTAAGGTCTCTCAACCACACTTTTCTCATTACCATACCTTTCTCCTACCTTTTATTACTTACTTGATTAAACCACCTAACACCACATCCTGTCCTCATAAATGTTACTTCTGATAGATTCATTCTCCTCCACACATCCTTATCTATATCCCATAGCTTGTATCCATAAAATATCGATGATACTATTATACCTTCAAACATATCTATTTTCACCCTCCAAGATAATGACCTCTCTTTCCACATATTCCCTAATGCTCCCAGAAGCTTCAACCTCTCACCTGAAGAAATTTACGTTTTCTTATACAATAGTGCTTTTGTTTCCTTTCAGCCAATCCCTGCAATGTTTGATTTCAAAAACCTTCCAGTGAGGAGCCAAGCAAAATCTACTTCACTTATTGTATGGTATATGCTATTTCCAGTTGTATATTACCTTCATATATTCATGTTTTCATCGCTTATTCATGTTTTCAAATCGCTACTGTACCATACTGAACACAAAATAATTACATTATACACCACTAGTATAGTCATCAGAGTTATTAAAATGTTAAATCATTTTTTCATACTTGTTCCCCAATTCCTGTATTAGCAAATTAGCATCTGGAGCAGACATAGAAAAGGCCTCATTCATTCATATCTATTCTCTGTCATGTATAATGCAACAAAACAGCATCCCCCTATGCACAATTAGGCCCCACAGACCTTTCCAGGATTCCCAACATCTGCTTCTAATGCTCTGATTTAGTCCATTGATATTACATAACCCCTTGTACACAAAATTCCTCCATTCACTGTATCCCTGCATGTTCAGGCCCCAAGCACTTAAAATATTAATTACTCCCTCCTTCCATCTCCAATTTAGTCTCAACCAAACCAATCTCACTGACTCTCTTACCTTGCACCCCACCCCGACTAATAAACTCAAAATCTTCCACTCTATCATCAAACACATTCAACAATCTTTCAAAATACTCACTCCATCACTCCCAGTTATCACTTCCCTTGCCCCATTCACCGATGTTCACATTTGTTATCTTGTCTTACACACATTATTTACCTCCTTTTAGGAGTGGTAGAGGATGCATGGATCAAGTATTTGCTTTGAAGAATGTATGTGAGAAATACTTAGATAAACAGATGGATTTGTATGTAGCATATATGGATCTGGAGAAGGGAAATGATAGGGTTGACAAAGGGACTTTGTGGAAGGTCTTAAGAATATATAGCATGGGAGGTAAACTGCTGGAAGTAGTGAGAGGTTTTTATCAAGGGTGTAAGGCATGTATACGAGTAGGAAAAGAGGAGAGTGATTGGTTCCCAGTAAATGTGGGTTGGCGGCAGGGGTGTGTGATGTCCCCATGGTTGTTTAATTTGTTTTTGGATGGGTTGGTTTGGAAAGTATATGCAAGAGTTTTGGAGTGAAGGGCGAGTATGCAGTCTGTAAGGGATGAGAGTGCCTGGGAAGTGAGTCAATTGTTGTTTGCCGATGATACAGCACTGGTGGTTGATTCAAGTGAGAAACTGCAGAAGTTGATGACTGAGGTTGGAAAAGTGTGTGAAAGGAGAAAGCTGAGAGTAAATGTGAATAAGAGCAGGGTCATTTGGTTCAGCAGGATTGAGGGATGAGTTAGTTGGGAGTGAGTCTGAATGGGGAAAAATTGGAGGAAGTGAAGTCTTTGAGATATCTGGGAGTGGACTTGGAACCATGGAAGCAGAAGTTCAGTCATTGGGTGGGGTAGGGGGTGAAGGTTCTGGAAGTGATGAAAAATGTGTGAAAAGAGAGAACATTATCTCGGAAAGCAAAAATGGGTATGTTTGAAGGAATAGTAGTTCCAAAAATACTATATTGCTGTGAGGCATGGACTATTGATAGAGTTGTACGAAGGAGGGTGGATGTGTTGGAAATGAAATGTTTAAGGAAAATATGTGGTGTGAGATGGTTTGATCGAATAAGAAATGTAAGGGTAAGGGAGGTAAAGAACATGTGTAATACAAGAAAAGAAATGGGAACATTGATGAAGGGGGTAATGGGGAAGTATTAACAGGTAGTGATGAAGTGAGAAGGAGATGGAATGAGTATTTTGAAGGATTGTTGAATGTGTCTGATGATAGTGTGGTAGATGTAGGGTGTTTTGGTCTGGGTGGTGTGCAAAGAGAGTTAGGGAGAGTGGTTTGGTGAAGAAAAAAAGAGGTGGTGAAAGCCTTGCAGAAGATCAAATTCAGTAACGCAGAAGGACTGGATGGTATTGCAGTTGAATTTATTAAGAAAGGGGGTGACTGTGCTGCTGAATGGTTGGTAAGGATATTCGATGTATGTATGGATCATGAAGAGCCTTAGGATTGGTCAAGGGGATAGAAATGAGTGTTCAAACTACAGAGGCAAAACTTTGTTGAGTATTCCTGGAAAATTGTACGTAAAGGTATTGACTGAGAGGGTGAAGGCATGTACAGAGCATTAGATTGGGGAGAAGCAGTGCGTTTTTAGACATGGTAGAGGATGTGTGGATAAGGTGTTTACTTTGAAGAATATATGTGAGAAATACCTAGAAAAACAAATGGATTTGTATGTAGCATTTACGGATCTGGAGAAGGCATATGATAGAGTTCATATAGATGCTTTGTGGTAGGTCTTCAGAATATGCGGTGTGGAGGTAAGCTGCTTGAAGCAATGAGAAGTTTTCATCAAGGTTGTAAGGCATGTGTACTAGTAGAAAGAGAGGAAAGTGATTGGTTCCCAGTGAAGGTCAGTCTGAGGCAAGTGTGTGTGGCATTCGTGTGGTTGTTTAATTTGTTTATGGATGGAGTGGTTAGGGAGATAATTGCAAGAGTTTTGGAGAGAGGGGCGAGTATGCAGAATGTTGGGGATGAGAGGGCCTGGGAAGTAAGTCAGTTGTTGTTTGCTGATGATGCAGCACTGGTGGTTGATTCGAGTTGGTGACTGACTTTGGAAAAGTGCGTGAAAGGAGAAAGTTGAGAATAACTTCGAATAAGAGCAAGGTTATTAGATTCAGCAGGGCTAAGGGACAGGTTAGATGGGATGTCAGTTTGAATGGAAAAAAATTGGAGGAAGTGAAGTCTTTTAGATATCTGGGAGTGGACTTGGCAGCAAATGGAACCATGGAAGCAGAAGTGAGTTATAGGGTGGGGGAGGGGGCGAAGGTTCTGTGAGTGATGAAAAATATATGGAAGGAGAGAACATTATCTTGGAGAGCAATAATTGGTATGTTTGAAGGAATAGCAGTTCCAACAATTTTATATGGTTGCAAGGCATGGGCTATAGATAGAGTTGTACGGAGGAGGGTGCATGTGTTGGAAATGAAATGTTTAAGGAAAACATGTGGTGTGAGATGGTTTCATTTAGTAAGTAATGTAAGGGTAAGAGAGATGTAAGGTAATAAAATGAGTGTGGTTGAGAGACCAGAAGAGGGTGTGTTGAAATGGCTTGGACATATGGAAATAATGAGTGAGGAAAGGTTGACAAAGAGGATATATGTTTCAGTGGTGGAGGGAACAAGGAGAAGCGGGAGACCAAATTGGAGGTGAAAGGTTGGAGCGAAAGGGATTTTGAGCGGTCGGGGTATGAACATGCTGGAGGGTGAAAGTCTTGCACGGAATAGAGTGAAATGGAACAATGTGGTTTACCGGGGTCGACATTTTGTCAATGGACTGAACTAGAGCATGTGAAGTGTCTGGGATATATCATGGAAAGGTCTGTGGGGTCTGGATGTGGATAGGGAGCTGTGGTTTCAGTGCATTACACATGACAGATAGTGACTGAGTGTGAGCGAATGTGGCCGTTTCATGTCTCCTGGCGCTACCTCGCTGGTGCAGGGTGTGGCGATGCTATTTCCTGTAGGGCAGGGTGGCATCAGGAATGAATGGGGGCGAGAAAGTGTGAATATGTACATATGTATATGTGTATATGCATGTGTGTGTTTATGTATGTATATATGTATATGTTGGTATGTATATGTATGTGCTGTGCATAATGTGCATGTATGTATATATGTGTGTATTTTGGGAGGGATGGTTCTTTCTTCTTCTGTTTCCTGGCACTTCCTCGCTGACATGAGAAACAGCAATCAAGTATAATAAATAATAAATAGATATATATACATATGTGTTGCAATCTCATCTCACTGGGGGCAATGTGGCTTTAATCTACCGCGGCCCCTATGGTATGACAATTATGTTGATGGACAGGCGAATGTATATACACCACGGATTGGGATCGAACCCTGTCCATCAATCTATTTGTCACACCAGTGGAGCCATGGTCAATTAAAGCCACCCTGCCCCCACCAAGATGAGGTTGGGACTCATGGGAAAATACTAGAAGTCTAATATATACATTATTTTTTTTTTCATACATGTTCGCCTTTTCCTGCGTTAGCGAGGTAGTTTTAAGAACAGAGGACTGAGCATTAGAGGGAAAAATCCTCATTTGGCCCCCTTCTCTGTTTCTTCTTTTGGAGAAGTAAAAACTGGAGGGAAGGATTTTCAGCAACCCACCCCCTTCCCTTTTAGTCGCCTTTAACGACATGCAGGGAATATGTGGGAAGTACTCTTCCCCTATTTCTAGGGATGCTATACATATATATATATATATATATTTTTTATTTTATTTTATTATACTTGATCGCTGTTTCCCGCGTCAGCGAGGTAGCGCCAGGA
>JAYMFT010016804.1:0-16618 GCA_038088735.1 Panulirus argus | reverse complement strand
AAAATATAAAAAAAAAAAAAAAAAAAAATATATATATATATATATATATATATATATATATATATATATATATCCAAATACCAACATATTTTATAAACAGTTTATGCCCAAACTCTGTCCAAAAACACAACATACTGAAATACGTATGTGTATGCTCGAATTCCAGCCAGTCCTTGACGTCTGCCGTGAGCCATTAATATACAAATTCTCCTCCAGTATTCAGGAGGCACCGCTAGTTATCAATTCAGTTTGCTGGTCCTATGGCAGAGCTGCCATTCATGGCTCCCCCTCCTCTGGCGGCAGCAGGAGGCGATCGATGGCTAAGGTCAAGTCTCTCTCGTGGAACGTACGTACCTCATGGAGGGATTTACTTATTCCATTACTGTAAAAGTAATTTGATTGACGGATGATTACAGTTACGCTCTCGGACAAACACAGAGGGACATACGCAGATAAACCCATACAAACTCATGCACACAGGCATACGCTAGCACCCAGACTTTTCAGGTTTCAAAACCTGTTTGGTAATGCAGAAGGTGAACAGTTCTTCGAAAGAAGCAGAAAAAGATCAACCAGAGGCCATAGAATTATATTAAGCAAGAAACGTGTTATAGAAGATATAGAAAATGTGATTTTTTACGGAGGAGAGTGGTGGACGAATGGAATAAACTGAATTATGAGATTGTGAGTGTGAGCAATTTACAGAAATTGTAAAAAAGTTGTATGATGGTAGAGATAAGTCAAGAGTTGAGGCCCCATGAGTGCAAAACTCCCTCCCCTTACAGTACAGATAGGTCATCACACACACACACACACACACACACAATAGCCCAGTGTGGACTAAATAATAATCATGGTAGCTGACACCTAGTTGCCTCCCACGCTCACCACCCACGCTAGCCACCCACCTAACTGGCTCTCACGCCCACCATCCATGCCACCCACCAGCACAGTTTGCTCCCACACCCATCCTTCATGCCATTCACCCACCCAACTGGCTTCCATAACCCATCACCTGTGCCACCCACACTTTCCACCCATCCCACGGCGCCCTTCACCGTCATACTTGGCGCCACCCATCCTCGCCATTACTACCACCCATCACCACCTCGACCACTGAAGCCACCCGCTCCAACCAGTAGCGCCACCCAATCCGAACCACTGGGGCCAGTCATACCACCCATTTCCCATCATTGGAGCCGTCCACCCCCATCAGTGATGCCACCCATCTTTGTGACTGGAGCCACCCATTCCGACCACTAGAAACACCCATCACCGCCATTAGCGGTGCCACCCCTCGCCATCCACACCACTAAGTCGTCCGACCAATGGTTCCACCCATTCCCTCCCCGCTCATTGGTTGCTTCTGGGTCAGTGTTTGGCGGGCCCTCTTCCGCGCTACACAAGTGTTTGATTTGTGAGTCCCGTCTCGTGTATCAGCATCAACATCTTAACTTCCCCGAAACACACCAAAGGAAATGAAGATCTTCACTGATGATTTTGGTATGAGGTGTTCGGCTTTTGGTCAGGTCTCCTTCATTTACTCTCTCTGTTTTCCCTAACTGAAAGAGCTGTGTCGTAAGACCTCTGGTAGTTTGGTCTCACACCGGTCTGTCGGGGGCAGGAGGTCCCCTAAGCCATGGTAACGTCGTAAGGCATGAGAAATGTCTCTAAGTGGTCCATATATATGTAAAGGTTAAGTAGCCCTAGTCTATACAACCGACGTCCCTCTATCTCTCTAGATGAGATATTTAACCTTTCTCAGTCAAATGTCATATGTCTGGGGCATGATGAATACTTGATGAGTACCTGGTGAAGTCTTCGAGGGTTTTGTGCCCCCATAGCCCCGGCTGGGCCCAGGCTTCTGGGTTGGGTCATTGGTCGACATCGCTGGCTCTCAGCGTTCTTTCTTTTCCTCTTAAGTTTGCTGAGACGGCACGGGCAACTGAGGCCCTAGCCTGAGACGAGCGTCCATTTTATCGACCATCCTCTAAGGATGGATGAACAGCTGGGTTGACTGCGGACCGACTGTCGCAACCAGGATTCGAACCTATGCGCTCGACCCTGGGCGGCCCGTGAATGCGTCACGGTCAAGAACGCTAACCGCTACACCATGAAGGTCCTGCAGTGTGGGGACGATGCTGGTATTCACTCCAACACACGTGATTGAGATTTCCCACCTTCAGTGACGGCTCTCGCCTTTCTGGGCGATGTAGCCAACCAACACCCGACCCGACAACGACACTCGCCTTTACCAAGCATAATTCAGCACGTCTGTAAGTCCTCAGGGCTAAGGTATAATGCCCTCACACACACACACACGCTAGGTACACAAGCTGGCATGCTGGTGAATACTGGGAGCATCTGTAGTGTCGAGCATTACGAGGAAGAAAGGGAAGACAACAATCCATCCATCCACCTATGTCGTTTCTATTTCTTTAACTCTTGTCTAAACTTTAGCCAAGAAAAGAAAATGCAGAAATGGACCCTTTCAATTTAATCGTAAGGGACAACCTTGAAAGACTCTGCCTACTCTTGTAATTAATGCATTTTCAGAGAAAATGTCAAAGGCCTTTAGATACCATCAGGCGCCACGAGTACACGAGCGACAGGGTATTCGCCGATGGCGTTGGATGCTTTCTGGGTAATACTGCACTCCAGGAAATTACACGTGAAACCAATGGTGATTTTACAACTAATGTAAATATTAGTACTCATCATTACTACTATTGCTAATAGCACTGCTCATACCACCACTACTATTACTAATGATAATATATATATATATATATATATATATATATATATATATATACACACAAAGAGAAGGACTTTACCAGACTCGCTTTCTTACGGTTATGTCGAGAGAGAAAAATCTCCTTCGGCGACGTTATTTCATCGGAGTACATTCCCGTCGAAGAACTTTTCACCCTAAAGGAGTGTATCGTTTCCCCGTTACTGATTGCAATGCAGTCATGAAGCTGCAGGACCCCCTGAAGATGGGGTCCTTTAGGTTGTATGATGATGACAATGACAATGAATAATGATAATTATGATAAAGATGATGATTATAATAATGATAACAATAATAATTATTATTATTATTATAATAATAATAGTAATAATAATAATAATAAAAACAATAATGATAATAATAGTAATTATGATAATAATGATAACAGTAACAGAAGTGTCAGAAGTCAGACATTCACAGCCCTAATTGCTGTGGTACTTTTGAACGCAGACATTCACAGCCCTAATTGCTGTGGTACTTTTGAACACAGACATTCATAGCCCTAACTGCTACGGTGCGTCTGAACACAGACATAACCAATCGTAATTTCTGTGGTAATTCTCAACACAGACTCTCACAGTCCTAATTGTTATGGTACGTCTGAACACAGACACGGCGATGTTAGACAACTTCTCTGCAATTTCCTCTCGTGTGGGATTCTTGTCCTGGAATTCCGGTCTTGAGCTGTACGGTCCGCTACTACGCCTGAGGATGTAGTTCAGCGGCTTCTTGCATACTTAAACTTACACACAGTTCACGTTGAGCCCAGGCCTCCTGGACACGTGGGAGGCTTTTGGTAAGAGCGTGGGACGTATGATCCTTAGTTATAGGAACGAGTAACTAAGATGAGTAATTGAATCAAGATTTATTTCTCCACTTTTCGTGATGAATGTTTTGGATTTCCGTGTCGTGGAAATCTACAAGTACGTAAGATACGATCGTATCTTTTATTACAGCACAGCAGACCTGACGTAAGGCGAGGAAGAGGTTTGCATCTGGTTAGTGGAGCACAGTGTTGAACACACTCAGCAGTATTTTCCTGGCCGGCACTAGATACAGTTATACCCCTCTTAGAAAGCACCATAGGCAGTTTTATCCCCTCCTGGCCAGCACCAGAGACGGTTATACCCCTCCTGCTCAGCACCGGAGACAGCTGCATTTTTCTGGTCGATACTAGTGGCAGCTGTACTTTCCTGACCATCATTAGAGTCTACAACAGCCCCTCCCCTCTCACCACCGTTGATGTAAACAACAACAGAGTCTACCAGCATCGCCATAAGCAGCACCAGTCCCCAACATCTTGGTCAGCACCAGAGACTGCAACACCTCCCAGGCCAACATCTACTCCTGCAACTCATCCCTGGTCAGCAGCAACGCCTGCAAAGGTTTTCTCTCCAGCATGATTGCCTGCATCATCTCCCTGGGACCAAACATCACCTCCTTGGTAACAGCGAACACCTGAACCGTCCGTAAACCCCCACCCCTCCGCTCGCCATTATCAACGCCAGCTAAACTTTTCTGGCCAGGAGGAACTCCTGCTGTACGTACCTCCCTAAACGACAGAGGCACCTGCAAGCAACTCCCAAGTTCTCCAAAGTACTCGGTCATTAGGCGCTGGATCCAGGAAGATTCCATCCGCTCTCCATGCCTCTCATGCTTAAAATGTCTAAATCATTACACGTTTTTCTTATTTGCTCTTCGCAGGTACATAGTCCCGTTGTCAGTGACAATAGCCTCGAGCACTGCAAACAGCCCTGTGGGTTGGCATGAGCTCTCCCGTGTGTCTCTTACTGATTAGTACCCGCCAAAAAGGATCTTTTCGTACTTTCATATATCTGGTGTAGATCCCTCAGCTGATGCGTGAGGAATCTGGAGTGTGGAGTGGCCTCCCCCAACCCATGGTTCAGTGTTGAGTTTCTCTAACCATTCTTCCCCCTTTACCCCTTCCTTGCCCCATTGCCAGCCTACCCGAGGCGTGGTAAACTGTGATTGATCGCGCCCCGTCAACACCGTAAATGGGAGGCAATCAAGCCATCTCGCGTTGCTGTTAGCCTCTCGGCGTTGCTGTGTATGACACCCGTAGAAGCCTCCTAGGGTTTTATTGTTATCCATCAAGAAAACGGGACGCACGCGTTTCGCTCTCTTGGCAGTTTATGACAAATGATATACGGTTTGGTTAATAAAAAAAAAAAAATCCATATATTCTATTCCACAGAAAACGATACCGTTAAATAAAAAAGTCTATGGATTCTATTCTGCAGTTCAACTTTTTTTTAATATTCACCCTTCGATATATCACCCGAGAGAAAACGGTAGAAAAGTTTATAGGGATTTGTTCACGCTGTTTATTTGGTCAAATTTAAAACTATTATAAACTAGGATAACTATGTAATGAAAATGAATTACTAGTCACGATCTGTTTTTTTGTAATATAGAAACTTGTTTCCCAATAAGTTATGTGTAAATGATTTGGATGAGTTGTAACTCCTAAGCCACAGAGAGAGACGTAGTCAAAGAGAGGGCAAATCAAAAAATACATATTCCACTTCATCTTTTTATCATAAGTGAAGACTGAAAGGGACAAGCATTTTCTTTCAAATCACTTCCATGTACCACAACGAGGCAGCTACCGCGTTATTTAAGGAATAGCAAATGACAGACCCTGAAAACGACAAATCGTGATAACGACAGGTCCTACCAACGACAGACCCTCACACTTTTCAGAAACAGGAACAATTGCTTGATATGGCTTTTAAATAAGCCCGTGATCTCCCGTAATATTCTTACCTCTAAAAACAGCCTCACCTACAAGTGATGACTTTGTATTAGGAAGCGTCTCGTAGTTATATGCTGCCAGAGGTGATCCATTTGAGGAGTCTGAATATGCTGAAGGCTGTCGGACTCTGGCGACACGAGTGTACAGGTATATATATATATATATATATAAGGAAGACAGTAAATGGTGTTGTGCCTCAACTTTTACCTTGTTCCGGAATGGCGTGTGGACGAGGGTTTAAACAAGCAACACATACTTCAAGGGGAAAAGGATGACGTGACCGTCCTGAGTCGCGTCTCGAAAACAAGCAAAACCAGGCGTTCGAGAACTAATGATGTCCTGCGTGACCAGGCTGCCACCGGTGACTGTCCTTGTCCCTGTGTCCTCCGTAGCCAAGCCACCGATGATTGTCCTTGTCTCTGTGTCCTCCTTGACCAGGTTGCTGATGACTGTCTTTGTCTGATGTGTTCTTATTGGCCAGGCCAGCGATGAGTTTGCTTGTCTGACGTGTCCTCCTTGGCCAGGCCACTGAAGACTGCCCTTGTCGTCTGGCTTGTCCTTTCGTGGCCTGGCTGCCGACGATCGTCCTTCTCGTCTGGCTTGTCCTCACTGAGTAGGTCTCTGATGACTGTACGTGTCCCATGTAGCGTGTCAGTATGAACCTACGTGCGTCCTCCTTGTCCAGGCTGCTAATGATTGTCTCTGTCACCGTACGTGTCCTTGCCCCGTCCGCCGCTGCTGTTTTACAATCGCCACACAAAGCCGCGGAGGAGCGGGTCCCGGCAGGGAACAAAGGTCCTGGCCCTCTTCCATTGCAGCCTGAGCACACCTAATCTCCCAGCAAATGCGAGGAGTGTTCCGCCTTGTTTTTCCTCACAGCTGCGTGCTTCTCGGGCCTCCCAACGTTTGTGTGGAGAGTGGAGTAGCGCCTCCTCTTTCTCTCCCTCCTCCTCCTCCTACTCCTTCTCCTCTGGGGGTAATGTTATGAGCGGTGGGAGAACCTAGCGGGCACATCTCCGGGAGGAGGATTCTGTGGTCTTCCTCCCCTTTGAAAAGCACTACTTCCTTTATATGCAACTGCAGCTCCTGAGATATTTTACGAGGACCGACCTCTGACCTTAGGTTGTCGATACCGATCATTGCCTTACACGGAGGCAATATCTGTGAGTCGTTTTATACCGTGGCGTCGGGAATGTACCATTAAATTTTGATATAGGGATACGACGCACGATAAAGAGACTGCTCTCAACGTGCATGTCGTCCTTACCCAAGGCAGGAGCGTGGCAAGTGTGCAACGAATTCGACGGAAGATTTGTTTGCCACGCTGTGGAGTTGTACAGTTAGTACCGTCGCATGAGGCGGTCCAGGGTAAATGTGGTGCTAGATGAGGTAGTATTAGAGCTATGGATCGTACCATTTTGTCTCTGTTGCTATGGATGTTCCCATGGACTACCATGACATAACGAGTGTGTTAAGGGTTTAAACTCATCTTGACATGATAGTTCTGCATGTCTCATTGATGCTTCCAAAAATGTAAGACTATTATTTTTCTTAAGAACCACGCGATTCTTTTTTTCACTCTCAAAATCTGACTGAATGCTCGACTGAAATTTATGCTGCATTGTACGTAGGTTCAACCCCATTTTCCCACTTTGCCTATCCTCTGTAACTAATGAAATGATCATCAATTTATAAGTTGCTGCCGGAACATGTCATGGCTGGACTAGCAAGGAGACGACAGTTCTTTTTTTTCCTCACCGCTGTACCATCAGTGCCAACACACGGAACTCGTAATGCGCGCCATCTGACTCGCATGGCATATGCAGCAGTCCTCGGCAGTACATGTCTGGCTGCCATGTACATCGCTGGTGGACAAGCGTCCGTATTTCCCCCACCACACGGTTACTCTAGTTCCTGCCTGGTGGTTGTTCTTCGTTCACCAACGGGCCACTGGTACACTCTGCTGCCAGCCACGGACGGGGAGGGGGCGGCAGGAAGTAAGCCAAAGAGGGGATAAGGTTGATACAGGATGTTTACGTAATGTGAGCATAATATAGGATGTATAAATGACAAAAGATATGAGTTTGATGTACGTAGATGGATACATAAAATGGGCATGATATAGAATGTATACATATAAGATGAGCATGATATGAAAGTATACTTGTCATAACGTGTGCATAATAAAGGACTTATTCATGACTTGATTATGATGTAGGATGTATACGTACGTGAACATGATATAGGACGTATACATAACATGAGCATGATATAGTGTATATAAGCGAAATGAAATGAGCTTGATATAGGATGTACACATGATATAACAAAAGTTTCACATGGGATGCATATATGACATAACAGGAGCATGATACAGTATGATATAAGATTTATACCTGACATAACATGGGCATGATATAGGATGTATGCGTGATATAGGATGTATACATGACATAAAATGGGTTTGATACAGGATGTATACATGAAATAACATGAGTATGATATAGGATTTATACGTAACATAACATGGGCATGATATAGAATGTATACATGACATAGCGTGAGCATGATATAAAATGTATACGTAAAATAACATGATCAGTATACAGGATGTAAACATAACATAGTATGAGCATGATATGGGATGTATACATGCTATCAAATGACGCATGATATGAAATGAACATGATAACAGGTGAATATGGAACATGATGAATATGATACAGAACGACCATGATAAATGTTTCCTTTTCGTAGCATTTGACGTGACGTGGGCAGAGTATGCGCCAGCGGTGGCCTTCCTGGGTGAAAGTTAAGATAATGAGTTTGAAAGAAAATTGAGTCCGGGATCCTTTTTTTTTTTTTTTTTTTTTGACTCCGCAGGTGTCTGTAGACCCGACTCTTCGAGGAAAAAAAGAAAATGTAGGAAAAGACGAAGACAAAATAGGGAAGAGAATTCACAGCTTCGCTGTGGGAAGAAAGGAGGAGGTGGAGTCACAACGGTCATGTCTCGTGGAAATGGTCCACACTCAGACACTATGGGAAGCAGCAGCCAAGCGCGTGCCAAGGGTTAAGGTCTTAAGGACTTCATACACACACACACACACACACACACACACACACACACACACATACACACACACAGCTCGTAGGATGAATATAAAACGACCATGATGCAAAATAAAGATGAGCTGAATTTAGGGTGAAAATGACAGAACGAGCATGATATAGGATGAAAATTATTTATGATTAACAAGATATAGGATGACTGTGACATACGAGCATGTAGGAACATTATATTAAATGAATTTGATATCGCATTAACATAAGATGAATATGACATTGTATGAATGTGCCTGAAGATGAATACGTATGATATAGGATGATCATGAAAATGATATTGGGTATGGACATTATAATAGGATGAACATGATACAAAAAGAACATGCTGTAAGACCCATGCAAAGTACAAGGGTAAACATGATATAGAAGTAACATGATATTTTGTAAAATTAATATAAAGGAAACATAGCATTGGTTGAACATGATACAGGATGTTCATAATAGAGGGTGAACATCCTAAAGGTATGTATACATTAAGATGTTTTTGGAGGTCTCCTGACTACACAGCTCGTTCCGGAACCAAAGCTACCATCTTCGTCTTTTGCTCAGACAAGCTGTTGGAGGCACTCTGCCCTCAGGCCCTACATAACTATCACATCCCATCTGCTCAGAGACACTCTGTAGGCACTTGTTCCAGGTCCTCTCTGAACTTCGTCAATAGGCTCGCTGGAGAGGTGATGAGACGGGTATATCATCATTTGCGCTTTGGGAAATCCTGAAAGACACAGTTCCCAGCCCACACTCAAAACGCAGTTCTCTTTGACACAAGACAGACATGGAAGACTGAAGATTATCACCAAAGATGTCAGAGGGATGCAACAAACACGAGACAAAACGCCCCTTAACACCTGGGGCTCAAGACTATTCGCCACATCGCCTGCAGTCATCAGAAGCACCATGGAATGTAAAAAAGGGGAAATTCAAGATCATAGATAAAGCATTTAAAGAGCGTGCTAGACCAACCAGGTTGTTGGGGGATGCGGCCTCCAAAAACTTCGTCGACCAACGATCCTACTCAGCAACTTGGATCATAAACTCAGAAAGTTATATGAGACCCAGTAAAAGGAGGAGGAGGAGGAAAAAGAGCCATCAGTGAGATAGGAAAAAGAGAAAATACAGTTATTCATATGCAAAACGCAAATCGAGAACCCCCAAGTTGTATTGGCCCAAGGAGAACAGAAGACTGCCAGATGAGTGAGATGGTGAAAAAGGCAATATAAATCACTGTTCAGTGAGCCAAAAGCTCGCCAAAATCGACCCAAAGGACTTCATCCTAAATAGCAGTCCCCTCACGTTAAGCACAGCTAATCTCATCACCACTCCGCAGGACTTTGAGTTGACCCATGCGAATTTCCCCACGCACTCTGCTCCAAGTCCAGACTCCTGGAACTCTGCCTTCGTAAGGAAATGCAAAACACAACTTGCACGAGCACAAAAAGGATAGAGCCGACTCTGGCATCATCACCTTGAGCTTGAAACTGATTCATATCGGCCCACTCCACAAAGAGGGCAAAACATTCCCAAAGTACTATCAACCTCAATAATATTGAGCATGGCAGGCATGGGAATCTTTGTAAAATATCGCCTAGAACATCTGGGGCGCATGACTGTTCAAATTACTGTCTGCAACCATCAGAAACATTTCAGGGTGCACAGTGGAGATATATATATAAAGGCCCTGGTTAATCATTCACCAAACCAGGCAGTTTGTGGTGGTTACGTAGGCCTGCGGA
Source organism: Panulirus argus (assembly GCA_038088735.1). Lineage (NCBI taxonomy): Eukaryota > Metazoa > Arthropoda > Malacostraca > Decapoda > Palinuridae > Panulirus > Panulirus argus. The sequence goes on along the minus strand of JAYMFT010016804.1, from coordinate 6,192 downwards.
CCGAGGCCACCAACAGCTCGGCCGACCAACGACTCAACTCAGCAGGTTGGACCCAACCCTAGCTGCTGGGGTAGAAGACTTCCTTATTCGACGAAGGTAAGACTCGAAAGCTTGCAGCCTTATTTTCTGTTGTTTACAGTAGTTCTGATCCTTGACAGCGTCACTGTCAAAAGAAAAAGTGACGTTCGCACACAACAGTATTCTGTCGTGGGGAATATTACAGCATATACCAAGTCGAGCCACTCTGACTCCAAAAAACGGACCCGGCCGCGCAGGTCGACTTGTGACGTCATGCGGCCCTGAACCCTACGTTTTCGTTAGCCCTGTACCAACCACGTTTTCTTTGTTTAGGACCAGTGACGTAGCATACAGGCTCCACCCACATGCTGGTTTTACGTCACTTCTCTTCAGATTTGTAGAATCCAGCGTACCATCTTTTCAAATGAGACAGCTGTTGCTTTGTTTCTTTTACTGAAGGTAATATCATCAGACATTATTGCTCTTAGGTCTTTTACATCTTTCAAAAAAGGCGATGTCCGTTTTCGTTCGGTTATTCCGTACTGCTTTTCATTATACTGCCGTATAACGAAGTGGATGAAACTCTTCGCCATTTTAGAGTGCGTTATATAACCAGTGGCCCTTCGAGAGGCTTGGACTGTGCGTCGTCGTCGCTGCCGCCACCACCAGCGTTTCGGTGAAGGAAAGCGCGCCTGAAGGGATATTTAGAGAGACATATGACTGCGATGAGCGGCTGTCAGAAGGGCCACTTACGGCTTCCTGCACCTACCAGAATGGCATTATTCCGCTGCTGGATACACTAGACTGTGCTGCACTGACTGGATCACTTTTATTATGCTGGTTTCTTGTATTCGTCCTCTACTAATAACGGTGTACACATACAGTGTCTCCAGTTTAATAAATTACTGCAGCAGTGAAAGACGCTATCGATTGTTCAGAGGAGTAACTTCATAAAAAGGATCTGGATATATCTAAAAAATCAGCCATAATTGGGAAGGTTATATAGATACACTGGCCAAGGGCTCCAACAGCTTGATTGAACGGAGGAGCAACATGGTTGCTTGGTCCTAGACCACCGTGGGGTGTGTGTGATGTAAGGCAATGTCCCAGAACGAGCTTTGGGGTAGAAGACCCGAGAAAAAGTTCACCAGGTATTCACCAGGTATCCCCTATTAGAATGATGTCTAATGTTACCATCTCAAAATGGGTTACCGTGTGAAGCGAGCAGGAGTTGAACAGAAAGAAGTCTCTCTTCCCCGTTCCATCCACAGTATAGACCAGTGCCCACACGTACTCATGTCGAGGTATATTCTGTGATGATGATCATTCTGCCTTGAGTAGGACGTTACCGGGATTTATCTGAATTCTTACCCGCGTATTATCACTCATGTTCTTTGCATTTCTTGACTGGAATTAGACTTGTTTAATAAGATAACAGTACTCGCTGAGTGCTGAATAATAAGCAAAGAATGGACTTAAGAATATCTCTCAACTACCTCGGATGGAAAAGCTTTGTGCTTAATTGGCAAAGGAAGTGTGGTAGTGCTAGAGAGAAAAATACATCCTGCATCGCTATTTTGAGATCAAGCAAGCAGATAAAAATACACGTCGCACCATTACCACCAACTCCCTCACACCTGCACCCGGCTACCAACTCCCGAAGGACGAGGAGGAACCTCGTGCATCAGAATAATCCCAAACAACAGCATAACTCAGCCAGCAGGGTCTATTATTTCAATAAGTTTTGGATACTAAGTCCAATGTATCTAGAATTATATATTATTACCACTTTGGAAAAAATTCTGCTCAGCGATTTAGTTTCTACACATTCTGCGCTTCGTTGATGTCAGTTTCATCCTCTTTATATCCTGTTCATAAAAGTGCAAGATTTGATTTTGGTGATCTAACTAAGCATTTGCGTCTACGCTGTGCGGCCCGGGAAGTTTTCCATAGTTCCGGGAATAGTCCTCCAGCTAAAAGAATCGCCCATCCCTCTCCGAGACCGAGGTGTGGGGGCAGACGACCTCCAAAATCGGTGTAACGTGTGTAGAAGGTAAAGTACGGTCCTAGTTCGAACTGTCAGAATAAATGACCATCGAAACCAATGCAAGGTATATACAAGGTAAGGTAAGGTCTTAGACCGAAACTGTATGGGTGTGAGACCTCTGAAACCATCTTAAGGTAGGACAAGGTCCCAAACGGGGCTGTAGGGGTATGAATGCCTCCGAAAGAATTACACATGGTATATGTAAGCTAAGGTTCTGTCGAAAATTCATCATCTATAACGGTATCATACCAGCAACTTGTTACTTGTACAGAATTGCCGTATCCCCTAATAAAGTAAGACCGAGTGAAATCCAGGTCCCCCGCACTCTATCACCGTGCCACTAACGATAACAAGAACACAAGATCAAGGATGAGACACAGGCTCAACTCTGTCAAGAATCGCTTAATCGTCCACACCATCTTTGAAGCACGATTCTCTCCAGGTACCTGGGCATGTCTTCGTTTTATTTCTAGGATATCCAGATGAAAATAGAGATAAACGTAATTTTGATTTTGTTTACAAAAAGTGGAGACTCGTTAAAGACAGATACATAGAGGACGTGAACTGGAAAAATAACTAAAGAATAATGTACGTCAGTTCGCGGGGTCTTCCCACAGAATAAAACAGCGAATTACGAGTATATCTTCAGAGACTACGAGGACCTCAGTAAAACTTCACGCTCATTGTCTAACAACACACTAAGGCAGCCGGGGAAACACAGGTCAGACTCAGCACACTACTCAACACGGGCACACAGAGACAGCTTACATGAAAATCACCAACGAGTACATATGACGCGGTTTTGCCAAAAGAGGTGAGGTTACCGTGTAGCGTTCACTACAAGAGAGAGAGAGAGAGAGAGAGAGAGAGAGAGAGAGAGAGAGAGAGAGAGAGAAAGAGGAGACAGAGAGAGACAGAGAGACTCTGACGAAAGGAGACGGCGTGACAGCATATGACAGAACTGGACTTCCGTAGCACAGGGTAGAATTACAGCATATGGAGATGGACGGCCCCTTTTAAGACGGTAGGTAAAACAGCATAAGAAAGGGCTGGACTAGCACACAAGAATGCAGCAAAAACAGCAAAGAAAAAGGAGCCGGAAACGGCCCAATTTACGAGACCATCATCACGGCAGAACGGCAGAGTGACAGTAGTGTAAAACAGGAGCTCCTAGAGAGGAGGACGGCTTAATAGCAGAGACACAAGACACGAACTATAACACACCTTTGGATAGCCTTGGTGCAGGCACTGCCAGATAGCGAGGCAACGTGTAGCGCCAAAGCCTCAGATTCGAACCAGGACCAGGGAGTCACACCAGCTGCTCGAGGAAGGAGGTAAAACGGAGCGTGCTCGAGGCCGGTGGTCCGCTGATGCGTCAGTGTCCTCCTCATTGCTGGCTTCCTGCACTCGTGCTGCCCTCTCGCCCCTCCGCCCCCCCCCCCACACGAGGGGGAGGAGGGGGGGAGGGAAGCAACATAAACTACGGCCAGCAAATCCTTCATTTCCCTTATTAAATGAAGGGGATTTATGGCCATTACGCGCAGTGATGCAACCTTCGTGGGAGACGCTGGAACAGGCTTCCTGTTGTGTCCGTGTGAGGGTTTTTTTATTTTTCTGCAATGTCACAATCGCTGTTTTTTTCGTTACGGGATCCTCTCTCTCTCTCCCCTTTCTCTCACTCTCTTTCTCTCTGTCTGCCTTACGACAAAATCACGCCGCGTGTAATCGCAGGGCAGGAAGGTACTCCTTTCATCCCTTTTTTCACACCAAGATGATGTCATCCCGCAGGGCATGATGAGAATAAGTTGAGAGGGTCGTCATCTGTCCCGGGTCGCCCTTCTCACAGCGCCTCACCTCTGCACTATGACACCAAGCCTCCCCCACTTTCGCCTTTACGGCATAATCATTCCTGCCATCACAGCCGTGCGGACGACGGGCGTATGGCTAATAAGGTGAGGTGAGCATTCGTCGCTCATGCAACGCTCCGGTTTACGATTCTTTTCCTCAGGAAGTCTGCGTTTTTTCCCCCCTCCTCTTTGTGAGCGCGTCTTGGGTTCTTGCTACCTGTTAAGGGGCCACACGGGACTTGAGGTATAGTTCAATCGACGCCACAGTTTTCAGAGGCAGAGTGGGGGAGCAGCAGGAATGACGCTCGTAGAAAAAACAGAAAAGAAAATAATTTTCCCTCCTCTTGCCCGCGCCATCTATGTTCTGCTTTAACTCGAAAAGGGAAAAAGACTAGACCTGCGGATTCAGCGTTTGTGCAGGTCGTTGCCACTTGCTGTCTGAGGGCCTGGCCACTGGCCCGGCTCGTGGGGAGACTAGTGATGGAGCACTCAGCTGTAAGACCACCAGCTCGGGGTCCTGAACAACGGGAGACGTGGGTAAACTTGCCTTGCACCTGGGCCTCATGTTCACGTTATGACGGAGGAACGTGACTGTGTACACATCTCGCTTACTCTTTGTGACGTCTGTGTAGAGAAGTTCCGTGTGTGTGTGTGTGTATGTGTGTGTGTGTGTGTGTGTGTGTGTGTGTGCGCGCGCGCGGGAAACGAAACTTCATTCTTGCCTCAAGATGATCTGAATAATGCCTCGCGATTTGGCAGGAGTTAAGGTAATCACCGTGTGACGTGTTCCCACTATTGGTGCAATGTCTCGTAAATTACCTATAGTCTTTCTTAGATTCGGTAAGTCTCCGCCTAGTACTTGTCCTTGTCACACCGACAATCCTTTCTTTGTTAAATAGATATAACTCTACAATGAACTCCATCTTTTTAATATATATTTCAGAATCTAAGAGATAGATTAAACTTTCCTGATGGAGGATACCTAGTGAGCTGAATACTTAGTGGAGTCTTAGAGGGTGTTCTACTGCCTGGGCTGGGTCTTGGCTGGTGGATTAAGTCTCTGGTCGACCAAGCTGTTGGATGCCGCAACCCCACAGCCTAGCTGGTGTGGTACACTTTGTGGGTACTTGTTCAGGGCTACCTTAAACTTCTTTATTGTGCATCCTATGGTGTTTCTAAGTGTTAGCAGGCAAGATGTTAAAGAGTTGTTTAAAGGATTTATGTATTAAATGGAGTTTCTGCCTTTATACAAGAAACATTTGTAAAAATATCACAACGAAGCATCTTGAACACTCTCCATCAGGTACCGTTCCACTCACTTGATGACCTAGGATAAATTGCTACAAAATGATATGTGCAACAGAAAAACTGTGGGCTTCATGTTTTGCAGGTAATCATGTACTTGCTGATGTTCTATTAAGGAAATATACTGCGAGGAATTGCAAGGAATCCCACAACTTTGCCTTATAAACAGTCAGGCAGCGTCCTCTGGATCACATATGAGCAATACTGGCCACAGAGCTTGTAGCACCAAATATTTAATGGAACTTCATTTAGCAAAGGCCCGGGATTATTTGGCACATTTTTCTTTTCCTGAACGTTTATTATACTCATTGCTTTTCTTTCGACGTTAATTTCATTAATCGGGTATAATGCATTCCAGATCTGTACATAAGCCTGTGCACGTACAGAAAACCAGCTAGGAGCATAGTTATAGGTTATTCTGATAAATGAATTACGACATGTTAAAGAAAATCATCATTAACTCCTTGCAGCACGACGGGACGATACTCGAACGCGACAGTACGATAACTTGAGACTCGTTATGATCGTGGTCAAGGGTCATGTTTGGTGGTCATACCATCGTGTTCGATGGTCGCGTACCGTCGTGCTGAAGCATCGTACCGTCGTGCTGAAGCATAGTACCGTTGTGCTGAAGCATCGTACCGTCCTGCTGAAGCATAGTGCCGTCGTGCTCAAGCATCGTACCATCTTACACTTGGGAGGTTAACCACAACGCAACTGCACCGCAGCCCCTAAGGCCTGGCCACCAGCTGAAGGAAACTTTTGCGCTCGTTAGCAGTAAAAAACCACCTCAGCCACACCGGGAGGAGAAATAAACATCCCAGTTCCACATTACTTTACAGTAACTAAACTGTTCTTTAGCTGAGGGCAGTATACAACATTACCAGCAGGTGCATAGGTGTGTAAAACTCGGTGTGTGTGTATGTAAGGTGCTTGCCGTATTGCTTCCCATTTGTTTTTCTGTTTATATATATA
>JAYMFT010016793.1:0-16619 GCA_038088735.1 Panulirus argus | reverse complement strand
GGGGATGGGGTATTTTTCTTCGTCTGTTTCCTGGCACTACCTCGCTGACGCGGGAAACAGCGATCAAGTATAATAAAATAAAAAAATAAATAATAATAATAATAGTAATAATAATATATATATATAAAATCAAGCATATATTGGGGGAAATGAAGGTGTCAGGTAGCATAAAGATAACGAAAGCAAAGTCGAAATAAGTAATTTGAAGAAGGTGCAACTGAAGACTGAACTTTGGGATTCATGTACGACAGATGAGATAAATGATGTTTACTGCAGCTCATTCACTCATGCCTTTCTTAAAAACTGTCTGCCATCTAAAATTTTGTCCATAAACTGCAAAAACCCCTTTCCTTTACCAGTATTTATTTCAAATAATAGCATATGATATACATCTCATCAACTTTAAACAAAACAATTTCATACACTCATGTTCATATGAAAATAAGACAATTTTCAGGTTAGATATAAAGTCCATCCCTACGAAATGGGTGTTCCTGCACTATGTCAGCCTGAAGGGTTAAGGCTGGGGACCCAAGTTCTACAAAATCAATTACAAGAAAATATAAATGTTTGTATGCCCATAATCTTCCTCATATAAATAAGAATAGAATCAATAATTGACAGAAACTTCTTAGTACTTTCTGGCACTATGATACTAAGCTGGTAAAAAAGCCTACAAGTGAAACTGAATATCTTCAAGTACAATATGATATAGCCAAACTGATGGACTAGACTCAGTGGATATAAATGAATTTTAACATCAATCAAAGTTCCACTTACTGGAGCACAGTGCAGAGCAGGGCACAGAAACAGCATAAAAAGGCAAACAAAATTCTTAGATTAACAGGAAGGACTTCTGAACTTTAGTTTAACAAAATTAAAATAATTCTTTACAGTTCATTGGTGCATCCCACCTTGAACATTTTGTTTACTTTTGGATATCCTAATTGAGAAAAGACATATGTTGACAGAATGCAGAGTGCAGATATTAGCTACCAAGACGATTCCTGGACTGAGCGACAAATCCTATGAAAACTAACTAACAACCTTAATTCATTGAGCTTAGAATTCAAGAGAGAAGGTAAAGGGTGATCTAATGCTGGTATTCAAAATTACAAGACTAATAATCTCAGTCTAACAATTTTCTTTAGGACAGATTTGTCCAATGTGAATTGAATTAACAGATGCAAACTCATGGACAAACATTTGACTGCGAATAAAGCAAAGTACTTTCTCTGCAAAAGGACTGTAAATGTATGGAAAGATTTACAGTTGGAGTAGCTAAAAGTAATACTATAAACATTTTAAAGAATTATTTTCATATCTGTTCACAATTTCCCGCATTAGCAAGGTAGTACCACAAAAAGATGAAATGGCTTCATTTGCTCACATCCACTCTCCAGCTGTCAAGTGCAGAGCACCAAAAACAGAGCCCCTATTCACATCAAAGCCCAACACACCTTTCTATGGTTTCCCCTGACTGTTTCATATGTCCTGATTCAGTCCAATGAAAGCATGTCACCCCATGTATCACACAATTCCAATTCAATCTATCTCATGAACATTTACGCCCACCTGCTGTAAGTTTAGGCCCCGAGCAATCAAAACCATCTTTTTTCATTCCTTCTTCCATCTCCACACTGGTCTTCCCATTCTTGTCCCCTCCACTTGTAACATGTCAACCTTCTTTGTCTACCTCTCCCAAAGTCCAAATAATTTTAGTAAACCCTCTTCAGCTCTCGCAACCATACTCTCCTTATTACCACACCACACCCTTACTTTATCATTTCTTACTCAATCATCCCCCTCCAACACACACACACAGTGAAAATCCTAACCAGCCTACCAACACCCATTTACCCTCTTTCTTACACAATTCAACTGCAGTACCATTCACTCCACTTGCCAAGCCACATTTCATCTTACACAAGGCTTTCACCACCTTTTCTCTTTTCACTAAACCACTCACCGTAATTATCTTGCCTCAATTACCTCCCTTAACCAGACTCCCACAACCACCACCCTATCCTCACATATGAGAAAATGTCTCAATACCTCCCTCACCATCCTGACTGTTCCTTCACCATTACCAATGCACATCTACCCAGGGTCACTGTAGTTCCTTTGAGGGTTGTGACTAACAGCACCACTGAACACATTCTTTTGAACACATTCTTTCCACTTGTAAATTTACCCATTACAGGTATGTACTGTCTGAAAGTGCCTTCTATTACCATTTCCTGGAATTTACTGTTATCCCTTATTAAGAATGCCAATTTTCCACCTCCTTTATCATCTATGTCCCTCCTTGCTATAATGTACAACTCTGGGCTAATTAGGTGAGCATTTTGCTCCTTTGTAAATTTAATCACCACCACTCTGGCACAATCTTTAACATGTAGTTTCTTACTAAATGCCACTAGTCTTGTTTACATTAATTTACATACCCTTACTCCAAAGTATTTGCTACCAGTTAGTTGCATTACCGCTGCAGTCCCCCCTGCTTCCCCAGCCTGATCCAATCCCTCTAATTTTTGCCTTTAGTCACTCTTCTCTAGTTCTCTCCATCTCCTCTCCTGTCTCGTTACTCTTGAAATACACTCTTTTGAAGTCCTACTTGCTGGTACATTTGTATGTCTGTCTCAGCACTTAATGACATAACACTTCCATGTCAATTGTTATCCTCTGTGGCCTTTTCCCAGTGTCTTGCCAATATGATCCTAGTCTCTTGACTTCCTTTACTTCTTGACTTGCAAATGTCAGTTCCATTGCATCCAGTACCATCCACTTGGTCCCATTAACCAACTTTTCCCTTTACCTTTTTTGGAAAATGTACTTCTTCCAGTGCAAAGATCACTGAATTGTGCCAAATAAACACCCCATAGATAAATTACCCTCATTTGTATGGTGGTCCATCTCCTAAAATCATGCTAAGACCCCTTCCATGTCCTTTAACTTATCAAAAATTTGATTTTTCATTAAACAACTGTTTTGAACTGCCTGTGCCCTCTCAAGTCTCCATTCCAATATACCATATACATCAACAAGCACCCTGTCTCCATTACTCAACTCTGCCTATCTGCTTCTCAAAGTTCAGTATTCTTACATCTTAGTTCCTCTTTCATTCTTTTTACTTTTTTTTCTCAAAGCATCCTGTCTTTGCCTGTATATACAGCCTCTGTGACAACACTATCCAATACTCTGCTATGTCTATCTGAGCCTATCTGATTCTGATTCTTCAGTATCCATACATCTTGTTTCATTTTCAATCTTTCCATACATCTTGTTTCATTTTCAATCTTCTCAGCTCTGGGGTTTCATTACTACGTGCTACCCTTACCAAGCTGTAAACTTTAACCTTCAGTTACTTGGTTTTGTGATATTCTTCAGCCTTAAAATCAGGTCTAAGCTTTAGCCTGTTGTCCCATATCTTGTCTCTGATAACATACCCTATTATCCTAGTTTTGTCAAGTCCCAGGAGTTTTACACACTTCCCCGACCAGTGTTCTCAGGCAACTTCCATGTTCCCCAGCTGTATCATCTGATGTTTTCACCTTTGCCTCTAAGCGGCATATACCCCAGATAGGCTTAGCTCCAACTGCCATACTAAGAGGGCTATCAATTATAGTTCCCCCTCAATCTTTCCTCTGGTTTCACTCCTTTCCATTGAGAATCCCTCAAACTCATTGTTGTCTTTCCATGTCCTAAAGAGGATTAAGTGTGGATGCTTAGGATTAGTTTACTGGATCTGTCAATTGAATGGCTAATCTAATTTTCCCTGCTCTGGTTTTTGAAAACTCGACTTCCCTGGTTCAGGCAGGTGACTTGGCTTTATCACCCATTTGTTTTATACGGGGACAGTGTTTTCACTTGTTGTCCCCAGCTCTTGAAACAGCTCCACTTCACTGGTTTGGGCAGGTGACTTGGCTTTATAATTACATATTTATATTATACAGGGAGAGTGTTTTCATTTGTGTGTCCCCATCTCTTGAAACATCTCTATCATAAAATTTTTTAAACTTCTGTATACTGTCTGCATTTACTACATTCTCATACACTTAATTCCATTCTCCCACAAATCTTATACCATAAAAATATTTATATACATCTTTTTGAAAAAGCTTCCTGTTTTATTTCATGTTCAGGCCTGTGGCAGATTTATCCCAACATCTTTAGAAGAAACATTCAATGTCTGCATCATCAACCTGGTTTAAAAATTTAGAGGTTGTGATCAGGTCAGGTCACCCCTCACTCTTATCTCTTCCACAGAGGACATATATAAATGCCTCTATGCTTTCTCTCTACATCAGCCTCCTGAATTCTGGAAGTCTTTGTTGCCCTCCTCTGGACCTCCTATACTGGCTCTTTGAGCTTCTTACATGTGGTAACCAAACTTATGAAGCATATTCCAGTTTGAGGTTTGTGTAGTTTCCATGATTATATCTCTTCTTATGTCTTGTCTTATCTCTTAACATCCTTATTCACCAAATAGTCCAACTTGTGCATTACATGAACACTTCTTCCAACCAGGTATCATACATAATATTTTCAATATTCATTTTAGTATGTGTAAAATTAAGGTCTAAATATGATGGTTTATCAGTCCCTCTCATTCTAGTATGCTTAATGAATTTATCAGTCTCTCTCATTCTAGTATGCATAATGGCATGTTAACAAAGGAAATCTTACTATATACGCTCGAAAATCTTGTCTGTATGACTCCCTATCATGGGAATCCAAACTGGTGGTACTTTACCATCTCTGAGAAGTGAGAGTGCTTTACAGTTTCGTGTACCACCCTAACTGTTCCTTTGTTGCGATCATTGTATATTTGCTTCAGGTAACTGCATTATTTTTGAAGATCAAGTAATATTAGCACAACTATGTACTTCTTCCCCACAGTATATAAAGTTAATACCTATCTGTAATTACCTCTGTTTTACATTCATGAGGCCCCATTTCTTGAACATTCTCTTCTGGGGTCCATTTCTTGAATATTCTCTTCTATCATACACTTTTTCAATATACATATTCTGTCTGCATTTAACTATGTCCTCAGTCATTCAGTTCCTTTCATCTAACAGTTTTATTCTATAAAAAGTACATTTTTACACTTCTTTTAACAAGCTTCTAGCTTAATTTCATGTTACATCCTCTGGTAGCTTTATCCCTACATCTCTTAAAGAACTATTCACTGTCCAAATCATCAATCTGTTTTAAAAACCTACTTTAAAGGATGTGATTAGGTTGCCCCTCACTCTTTTCTCTTCCAAGTTCAGCATATCTAAAGCTTAAGTCTTGCTACATAGCTCAACTCTCTTAATTCTGGTATCATCTTCGTTGCCCTCCTCTAGACCTGCTCTATGGAATCTTAGTGCTTCTTTAGGTGTGGAGACCAAACTTGAGAAGCATATTTTAGTTTTGACCTTATGTAGGATATGAATGGCTTGTTAAATATTTCCTTATCCATATACCCGAAAGCTACTCTGATATTTACTAGAAAATACTTATTCTCTTTTGCTATTCTCTTAATATGGGACTCTGGTGACTGGTTAGGAATGATATTGATTCCTATGTCCTTCTCACACAGAGACTCTTGACACTTATTTCCAGCAACATAATAATCATATTGAGGTCTTCTGTTATTCTGGCCAACCCAGGCTATTTACATCTGCTCAGGTTGAATTTCATTAACCATATATCATATTCAACCAACTTTGGAGTCAGTTTGTTTCCTCTTGTAAGTAGATGCAGTACTCCTCGCTTTTCATTTCCCTTATGACATGTATCACCTGCAAACATATCTAGGTAGGTGTACATACCTTCAGGGAAGTCATTTACATAGATTAAGAAAAGTAATGGGCCAAAAACAGAACCATGTGGCACTCTGCTGGTCACGTCGACCTAATTAAAGAAGGCTCCTCTGATGTGTGTCCTTTGTTCCCTTCCATTGAGATAATCTTCAAGCCACTGAAGACATTCCCAGCACTACCTCACTAACACAGTAAATGAAAAAAAAGTACACCCATCCCTCACTTTATGCGGGATCATTATATATGCAATTTATCTATTCATCAAGGAACCTACCAGTTCCTCTTTTTATGTGGTCAAAATTAGCTACCATACCGGTGTGGGTGGTAGAAAGTGAGGGTTGGTGGCTGGATTAGGTGTGGGTCCTGGCTTTACTGGTTCGCTATGTGCGATTTCTCTTTGAGCAAGATTTTCACAGAAAATAACACAAGTACACTGGTTTATCATATGCTTTCTTTGAGAGATGTAATCATTTGTGGCATGTGGTGGATACTAAAAGATAACATGCTGAATATTACAATTGAGAAAAGCTTAAACTTATGTTACTATATGAATGGCATACTTTTAAACTGTTGTATTCTAGGTACATATGTAAAAAGAAGTTAAATTCTATTTGAAATGCACTGGTAATTTTGTTAAAAAAATTTAACATTTCACTTACCCATTCCTTTCATACACCAGTTCTAGTCTTCTTTTCTGTGATGTAAACTTTGTTATAAAGTCATCATGAGAGGAACTGCCCTATTTTAGAGAGTTTTCAGTTGAAAGTAAACTAAAGCCACAAATTTTGATAGCAAGCATTAATCTGCTTTAGTACATAAAAAAGGGTGCTTTGCTGCAGCAATATTGCTTGGCAGAGTTGAGATTACATCAGCCTGTTTAAAAACTTGTCATGAAAGCTACTAATTCAAACAAATTTCTTTGATAATTTAGAATGTAATATGAGTATCAAGAACTCTGCTCTGGAAACAATTCATATGTCCACTAATTATACTTGTTCTGTGATAAGTCTGTCCAACCAATTTACTTTCAATCTAAAATTACTGAGCTGCATTGAAAAGACTGATCAGACAACCAGAGGTTCTATCAGCACTTACATGTGTAAATACAATGAACCTTTGGTATATTTTGTCTTCATGGACAAAAGGCAAATCTGCTGTGAGCTGTGATTTTGACATAACATTTGAAGTTTCATTCATAACAACAAATGTTGCTGAAATTGTCTCTTTCTTTTCAATAAAATCTTCAACAACTTTAGATGATGCAGATTTGACAGTGTCATTTCAGCTAAGTAGGAGAAACTCCTTGAAACAATTCTGAAACATAGTTCATGTATCTAATTATCTAAATGAGAATCAATCTCCCAGTACATTCAACAATTCTGTATAATTATGCTAATTCCCTGAACTTCAAAAAGGAAGCTCTTGTTTTGGTATATGACATACAACAAGCTTCTGTTATGAACTCACTGCAAGTCTAGTAGTTCTCTAAACAAGCATCAATCACATCAATCCCTTGTTTTCCAAACATCTTAAGACTTGAAAAGACTGAACATGTAAATGATATCTTTCATGTTTCTGTAATGCTGTTTAAATGGTTGAGATCAGAAAACCCATGTTTATTCCACAGTGTTCTCTTTTCAGACCTGTAAGCTGAGCCAGCATAAAAGTCAATACTGCCTTTGACAAGAAGTCAATCATTCTAGTGCTTCATACTGAGTAATGGAAAATGTGCTTCATATATTTGGATTCCTTGCTTTTTATATCTACAGTGTAAATTTGGATGACCTAGACATGGCCTACTTCTCTTCACATCTTTCAGCTTATTCTCATAGGTTTGGGTTGAAAATGGTGCACTCATTATTTCCTCTGCACCTCAGTCTTTACCATTGTGTAAGAAGAGCAAAAATCAAAGGAAGTGTCTAAAATCCACATTTAACTTTAAATAATGACAACAACTAAAAAAATCTTTACACTACATGGAAATATAGCATGGAACAATTATCTAGATGTGGCAAGCTGGGTGCTCCTACCTCACCACTCACCTTCCAGCCATTAAAACCTCCATCCCCTCCCTCTGGGTACACCTGGGATTGTATCACGTCTTATATCATAAAGTGTGCTTTATTGCTTAGCTCAACTGCAGCTACTATTAGCCAACATGAAAGCCAAGAGGTGAAAAATATGGATAATAATGTGTGTTAATACATCTAAAAAATTGTTCAGCTTTAACAATGTGTGCTAATGCATCAAAAACATCATTTAGATTTTTAAATCATCATTTCATAACTTCTGTGGGTAGGGAGCAGACACCTAGCACATCCTGATATATGCTCCTTGTAATTATCAACTTAATGGAAGCCACTTGGTCTTAAACTTTTCAGATGCCAGATGCTCTACCTATAATTTTTATGAAATACAAATACATATCTAATTTTCTAAATAGTTCTATAATGTGAATATTCATGTGGAAGATGGGTGCTATGTAGAATTTCATGTCTGCCTGTTACAACCAATTCCTGTTTAAAGTAATATATTTGATAACTTGAAAAAAAGCATTTCTTACCAATCCTTTATAATGTAAAGGTATGAGAGATAACTCTTTCACTGCACTTTTAATAATATACACTAAATAGTCTCATTGTTCTGTAACCAGCAATTTATGAAATACAACAGAGGCAAATGTCTCCAATCAGAATTATCAATTATGCAGAAAACATGGATCCTTATTATTTTCAAAAACCAGACAGTATCTACCTAAAAGGAGTGTATCCACACAGTGTGTAAATACTTCACATTTTACAGTCACACTCATCGAGCTACACTGCACTCATCCTGGCCAGCAATTGGACTAAAGTTTGCGCTTAATCTTCTGAGATACAAGTGGATCGGCCAACCAAAACAAGCCTCATATACTCTAAGGATGTAGCAACTGTTGTGTGGTGTATACTCTCCAATATATTTTCAGCCATGACCCTTGTAAACTCACAGATCACATGTAAATATTGTATTTTTCTATCCATTCTGACTGTGGTACATTAATTTGTAAATTCTGTAAATGTATCCCACAGAGAATAACTATACGAATAGAATGATCATCAGTGCTGATATTACAATCATGTATATGTACATTAATTTGAATATAAACATCAATTATTCTAATCTGAAGGACTTGTAATCTTTTGGGCTTTTGATGGGTTGGGTATACAAGCATCAATCTGCAAACAGTGGACTATCAACAAATTTGGGCTTTTGATGGGTAGGGTAGATAACCATCTACCTGCAAACACTGGACTATCAACAAAGTCTGAAAGGGATATGTGTATATGGTGGATGCTGGCTTGTGTTTGTAACAAAGGAAGTTTTAGTTACACTTAAGTCAAACCCTTAAGCAACATGATGGAGTAAAAAAAAAAGTACAAGTCATCTAAATAGCCACAGCCATTCATAACCTATACATCATAGTTATTCATACCTCAGTAAAACACTAACGTATTTAAATCTCGGTGAATTTCTGCTATTCAAATCCAGGGCACACCTAATGACAACAGTATGTGTTCCTCCTTCTCACTTAACTACCTATGCTTAGACTGAATCTTCCTCAGTATTATATACTGAATCACTCTTCATGATTTCCTGAAATGTATAAATGGTCGAGAAGTAAAATATGTTAAATCCTCTTGTCAGTTATCTTTAGGTAAATGAGCTTAATGGGTCTTCTGCAAGCTAAATAAAACTACAGGTGACGAATGCCATGAGAAAGCACTAGCCAACTCAAACAACATTAAAAAATTTGAATAAACATTTATATATGGGCTATATTCTTTCCCAGTAAAATGTACACATTCATGACAGCAACTGCTCTGCACAGATTCTGTGAATGCATTTCTAGTAACTCAGTTCATAGTACAGTCATCACAATCTGTCTTAGATCCTAGGTTCTTATGTTCATCCTCATCAAATAAGTCTCACAAATCCACAAAAATTGTGTTTATGTCATAATCTGTCAACAGCCACTTTCAGGTATGATAATACTGTGACATGCTAAGCCCTATCTCCATCTTTCTGAGGTAACTGAACAACTTTTGTTTCCATGAGGGACTTATTGCTGCTGCCAACACATGTAAACTTACTCCCAAACCAGGGTGACATGAATTTAAAACATGTCAGGAAAAATAAAAACGTGTTATATGGAAAGAGCAATCCTAACAGTCACCATATCATATGTTGTATGTAAACATCCATACAATTATGCATGCTAACTATTTCAACGAGCCTTGTCATATTTCACTCACCTACATCCTTTTCAAATTCTATGGAAACTAAGGAATTATCAACTTCTGTGAGGCAATGAATATGATTTAAGATAAGGCTATACTGGAGCTTCAGTTTAACTAAACATATCACTGATGTCATGCAGAGTATCATATTTGCATAACTAATTTACATTAACTATATTTGTTTACATATCCAATGAAAATTAAGAAGAAAATCTGTTTATTTCAAGGTGCCAAGCAAGGAGACTGTGTGTGCTGGAATGCATATCCAACCAGGAATTCTGAAAACATGATTAACATGCTAATACTTCTTAGTATTTCCGGAGAATTTTCATTAATATTATCACACTGTCTTAAGAAGCCATTCTCGAGTGATTCCCATGATGTCAATGTCTCTACATCATCTATTGTTAAATATGTCGGTATCTTCCACCATTCGGAATAGCTCCATCAAACACCTACACATAATATTGGCCAGTTCTTTGCAAAGTTTTATGAATAACAAAGTATCAGCCATGTCCACCTCTCAGAATCCAGTGAAGAGGAGGAACAAGACACGACAATTTTTTTGTTAAATCCATGTTACAAAGGAAGGCTGCATTGTAATGCAGAGTTATTTACTTTCAGATCATATGATGTATAATGCTGTGTTTTGCACAGTCTCATCTAAGCAGACATATATTCATCAACATTTTTCGGTTATTTATCATATAATGGTTATCAACAGTATCTCTGTCAACTAAGGTTTTACATGTGGGTATAGTGAAAACTCAAAGATAAAAGTTAGTGTATAAACTAGTTGCTTGTTCACTTGTCATGAAAGTAAAAATATAATGCTTCTGTTTGGAAAATTCTTTCAACCTTGATACCAATATTTCATTTTTGTCAAATACTTTCTTTTGTTAAATCATAAGCATTAACAGACTCCATGTGAGCTAAAGTTAGAACATGACTAAAATCTTCAAAATCAAAATACAATACTTGCAATATACAACTTATCAAGAACAGAATCAGCTGTATTCATTCAGGATTCTGCTTTTTGCCAATCAAGACATCAACAGCATCTACTAGTGCTGAGAAAGAAGCCTAAGCAGCACAAAAGGACAAATAATCACTAAATAGTCAGTCAATTTTGTTAAATGGGACCAATATCACTTTTGCAATTCTTTTAAAATACATTATGAAAGTATACATCATAAATAATTCATTGTTATCAAAGCAAGGAAAATATAAATTTTCTATATCCTACAATTCTACTTAACCTACCTTACAGCAGGGAGGGTCATAAAACTGCACATGCATCATATTATTTGGACATTTCAAAAAAATTCTTCTCAAATGAATTTATCCACCATAAAAAAATATTCTAGTCACTCATATACGTACATCCTCAACTTATGCCAAGTTTGTTAAAATGAAAACATGAACTTTCACACTGATTTAAGTGCTTACTTTTCATTTTTCATGCCAAGATGACTCATCAAGCGAGATCAACATCTCCATTCACACCAATACTATACACAAAATACTCTCAATTCGCTTAACCCTGAATAATTCCTCTGGCATCTTTATCTGAAAAATCCTTAGCTTTAATCAATTTTTTCATTGCATCTACCTGCCTCTGATATTCTTCTTGACCAACCAACGATCTGACATATATTCCATGAGACAATATCTTCTAAAAATACGCATCCACATGCTTTCTAATCATTTCTTTACACCACATACTACACCACATACCCTCACTTCTTTGTTCCTTACTAGGCCTCCTAATGCCAACAAAACAATGCAAGTTACCCATCTCTACTGCTCTGACTTCTGATATATCTTGACCTATCTTACCTTCCTACTAGGCTTCCTAATACCACACAAAACAATGCAAGTTACCCATCTCTACTGCTCTGACTTCTGATATATCCTGACCTATCTTACCATCCTTCCTCACCTTTACTCCTCTAACCTAAAATCATCCACAGCCCAAAGTTCATTACCATTCAGAATTTATATCACAAAGATATCCAACCTCTTTCAAAAATAGAAGTTATGATGTACTGTAACAACTTTCAGTGTCCTACATATAGAATCAAACATCCTCACCATTCTATCAAACTTCCCTCATTAAGGTAATAAGAGTACACCATTACCTGCATAGAACAACTGTGGTAACTTCGCCTCTGTTCCATCATGATTTTGCATTACACTGCTATCGTCCCGTCTCTCACTGTGCCCCATCCATATAAACGTTTGAAAGTCTTCCCCATGCATCATAGTTTTTGGTACTTCCCAGAGAATTCCCTTTCAATTTCATCATGCCTGTATGTACTTTCTAAACCTATAAATGTTTTCTCTCGAAGTTTCTCCATTATAGGTACCGTACATAAAAAATCTGGACATGAAAATTATGGAAACTTCTGAACATCTTAAATTTTGTCTTGATAGTTTTTATAGATTACATTATGTTCATCCAATCTACTAAGACTGTGACGATGTGCTTACACTAGTATAGTATGAGAATAATTGCACATGACATATACTATTGTATTTGTGCAATAACTTACAAAAAACTTAGTGAGTGCCCAACAAAATAGATCTTTTAAATGTATTGTTCATATACATTAAAAATGTCTATGATACAATGTGCTAGGTCAGTCTGTAGTATGGTGGTGGAGTGTTCTGAAACAAAGTTGTGTATGTGAAAGTGGATTACTTCACTTGATTCTCTTGTAGATCAGTTTCTCATAGCTAGGATAAAAAAGAAAGAAGTGACAAAGTGAGGTAGGAGAAGGGGAAGTTGAGTGGTCTGGAGAGTTTTAGAATTTGTACTATTTTGGCAAGTTTTCAAATGTTTGGGATTTTTTTGTATAGCCATAAATGGTTGAAGATATCTGTAAGTAGATTCCAACTGGCCCCAAAGCATTTCATGTGGATTTTTGATATGTTTTTGAGGCCTGCTGTTCAGAAGAGTTCTTTAAGGCTTTAACTGCATTCCAAATATGTGGGAGTGAAGTTTGTGTGGCCAGCTGTTTCTGGATGGATTCTGTGTAAGGTTTTCATGCCCTTTCTGTTTAGGACTGAGGATAGTTTGAGGCTGATTTTTTAGTAGTATCTTATGACTATGTTTGTGTATTCCTTAGGAGAAGGGCTGTTAATAGAATGGGTAGGAATTGCTTCATGAGAGGGGACTGGATTGGTGGGGTGTGGGGCAAGTGTGGCTCTTTTCTATGTGCCAGTGTTGGTTGCTGCGGGTTTTGTGGTTGACTGTGTCAACGAAGGATGCCAGTCTGCAGTTTGCCTTTCAGTATTTCATTTTCTTTTTGCTAGCTGAAATGACATGGGCAACTGAAGCCCTAATGGAGGCCATCTCATTAATGATATATGTATATATATACCCTAGCCTAAGCCAGGTACTGATTTCATCAGCCAACCTGTAAGGGTTGATGTACAGTTGAGTTGACTGCCACAACCTGGATTCAAACCTATGCGTTCGACCCTAGGTGGTCCATAAATGCATCATGGTCAGGAATGCTAACTGCTACACCACAGAGGTACATTAAGTTAGGGATGGTGTTATTTAGAGTATGCATTTGTTTCTTGACTTTAATTGATGCTAATGGTTTTGTATGAGCTGATATCTTTGTTTTTCGAAGAGTGCAACTTGTGGGGAGAAGTTTGGGATATATTTCTTTCTATGTCCTTGTGGTTTGTGATCTGCAGAGTCACCTCTATTATTGTTTCATTAAACTTTTTTACAATGTTCCATATCAACCTTACAGCTTCCTCGTAACATCTTTATATTTTCTCCTGCCTCCTTTTTTCCTACTTGTAACTTCCAGGTTATATGATTAGCTAGTAGGCTCTCAATTTCTTTAAAATTCTTTGCCCAAACTTAAAACAGTAAAATATTTCTTTCCATGTCACTTTATTTTTCATCATGAAACTTTTAGTTGCTGCATAAACATAACATATCTGAACTTTCTGCATCTCCATTACCTTTAACATTCTAGCAACAAATGATTCACTAATGTTCTCAACAAATTTCTGAATAACATATTTACGATTGTATCTTGTTTTCATCCCTCACTGCCTCTTACAACTCTGTCTTCTTATTTACACCAAAACAATGGCTAAGGCAATCCCATCCTACAATGAATCACAAGATAACATTTATATCCATTCTCAATTTAGTCTATATATAAATCTTGCGTACTACCCAAAATTTGCATAATCCAGAACACTTTATTCATTTCTATTTCTCATACATGCTTGCCATTTCCTACACGAGCAAAGTAGCATTAAGAACAGATGACAGAACCTTAGTGAAATTTTTTTCTTTCATAAACCATTGTATAATATGTACCTGTTAATCATTTTAAGAAAAAAAAAAAAAAGGTATCTGTGTGATATATTTTTCACACTATGTAATGAAATACAACAGGCTCACATTATTCATACTTCTTTCAACACAAAACAAACTCACCCTCACAAAAATCCTAAAGTTTCTATCAATGCCTCCCATCTTAGTATAGATTACCATTAATAAATTTTACATCACATCAAGGTAAGAAAACTGTCAGAGAAGTAAATAAGAGTCACAAACTGATGATTTTGGTCCCATTTCCTACTTACAGTAGCATCAGGGTTTTAGCTAAGTTTCAAACTAGAGGATTTCCCCTCAAACATAAAATCAAGTGGGAAAGCTGATTATCTCTGCTCCGTTGTGAAGTATACAGTCACCTCAAGCTCACATATCATA
This sequence comes from Panulirus argus, assembly GCA_038088735.1. Taxonomy (NCBI): domain Eukaryota; kingdom Metazoa; phylum Arthropoda; class Malacostraca; order Decapoda; family Palinuridae; genus Panulirus; species Panulirus argus. Next base: position 1,779 of record JAYMFT010016793.1, on the reverse strand, counting down.
AATATCACTTTTTAATATTTCTATCAGATAGTAAGATCCATATTATGCATCTACATACTCTCTACACGGTCTCATCATATCTAGAGTCAAAGGCATTGTTCAACTGTGATCTATTATAATAAAATCAACAAGTTATGATATGTGTATGACTTAAAATCTTGAAAACCTTTTAGAAACTTAAAAAATTTCTTTTACACAATAAATTCATATATCTTTTCACTTCATGTGCTTGGGAACCCTTTCAAATGTTCCATTTCTCTACTAAATACCGTTTTAATACCAACATGCATTTTTTTGTCAATTTCTTAAATGGCTGACATATATCAATTATGGTTTTTTGACATTCATATCAATAGAACATGTAACTGGGGGGGAATACATTTTGATGCTGAAAAGGATCTCTATCTGGATCGCCAGAAGCACCTAAGAGAGAGCCAACAAAGTTTATCGCATGCTAGTTTAAATATTATTTCCTGCCAGCAACAACAAAACATTCAACTGATTCCCTGCATGAAATCTTCAGCTGGCACTGAAACCTCCACCACAGCTTTTCATCTCTATCCCTCTCCCTACCATTAATCACCCAAGCAGGCATTAAGACTCATAGCAGTTTAATCCTCATATACCAGTTAATCATGCACAGCAGAAAGAATAAGCAGGAGACAGAGGACCCTAGGAACTGTCCTTCCAAGAAAACCAGGAAAAAACTCTCCTCCTGTGTTAAAGCAAGTTTTCCCAAGATGAAGAAACCAGTACACTCAAAGACAGCTCACATAAAACAGTGAAACGGACACAAGTTCTGTTTAAGTTTCCACTCCCTACAACAAAAGTGAGGATTCTTGCCTTGTAAAGGTTTAAGAGATAATGTTAAGCATAATGAATGAGAAGCGAGGTATCTATGAGGGAACCGACCACAGGAACGTTACCTTACTTCAAGAAATGTATAATATAATCCCTAAATGTGGAGAACCTACGAACTTATAATCTATATGCATATATCAATCATGACAATAACAACAATGTAGTTGTTAGTAGGCAGCTAATGAGCCAGTACTTTTGTGGTTGTCAAGCTGCACTCTTCTGTCCCAGGTATCTGTCTTTCCTTTCTAACTCACCCACATGTGGACTACTGGCATTCTGTCCACAAACATACTGCCTCTCCTTGTCATACATAACACCTGACAACACTTAGCTCACATAGATCAATCTTTGTAACTCTAGATATTCATGGGGTGAACACTATGCACTAACCCTGCCTTTTGGCAAATGATAGGAGTAAAAGATAGAAGTAGGTAGGAGCATTTAGGCAAGAGCAAAAGGTTGAAATATTAGGCTGAGGTGGTATGCAGGAACATTAAGCAGGAGCATCAAATAGTAGTAAGTAGAAATATTAGGTTGGGACCTGTGCAAAGACTGTGTTGGAGTCGCCCTCTGCCAGTACCCTCTTAATGGTGACACACCAAAAGCTAAGAAGTGGCATTGAAGTTCACTAGTTATGGAGACTATTGTCGAGGCCACCCCCTTGAGGGAGTTACAGGAAGGAACAGGCATCAGTAGTATAGACAGATAGAGACAGAACAACATCAGACTTCAAAACTGTCCTGATGGCATCCACCTATTAATCATAAGAATAAAAAAAGTATGAATGATGCCTTCAAACAAATCATGGAGTGAAATGTTCTTAAAACATTGCAGTTTGAAATGAGACGGCATGGGCAGCTGAGGCCCTAATCAAGGCCATCCCATTAATGCTATATATATATATATATATATATATAT
>JAYMFT010016782.1:0-16619 GCA_038088735.1 Panulirus argus | reverse complement strand
AAGTTTTGGTTTTTAAACAGAAACGGAAAAGAAGAGCAAGCACAGGTGCAAGTTCAGAGGCACACTCTTTCAGTACACGGGGATGGATGCCATCAGAACCCTAAGCCTTGCTTGTGTCCAGAGAAAGAAGAGCTTTTTTCACAGTTCGAAAAGAGATTACAGGAAGAGTCATAGGATTAGTAAGAGGAGCATCAAGGGGTGAGGGAATACTAGAGTCATCCAAGGTTGAGTTAGAGGAGAAACGGGAACCAAAGAGAGTTGCTTTGTCAACGGGAAAGATAGCTATAGTACCGTCAGGACGGAAAAGTGAGGGGAAGGTGGAGCGACAGAAGTTGTTGGAGATACCCTTAGCTAAAAGACCAGAAAGACCTATCCGTGGCTGACGAGTAGAGGTTATTGCACTTCCTTTGAATAAAGGAACGCTTCGCCTTACGAATAACTTACTTGCAGCGATTACGGGCAGTGATATAAGCTGAATGGGAGCCAGAGGTAGAAAAGGTTTTCCATGCCCGATACGCCTGACCCCTTACCTGAATGGCCTCAGAACAGGAACTGTTGAATCATTCATTGGAAGAAGAAGTAGTCTTAGAGGAAAAAAGATAAATGCTTCCATTCCCGCAAGAATAACCTCTGTTATAGTTTGGCAGAGACAGAAGCATCACCACATAAGAGACAGTAATATACCCAAGGGAAGTCAGAAAAGAAGTTACACAAGTATTAGTCCATGATACTGGTACAAGAGCATGATGCTGTTACAAGGGCATGATGCTAGTACAGGGGAATGATTCTGGTACAGACGCATGGTGCTGATACGGGGGAATCATGCTGGTACAGGGGTATGAGGAAAGGGAAAGGGCATGATGATGGTACTGGGATATGATGCTAGTAAAGGGCCTTCATGCTGGTACAGGGGAAGACCCATGTTCAGTTGTATGATGATGATACTAGGGCATGATGCTGCAATAGGAGCATGATCCTTGTACAGTGGAATGGTGTTCTTGCAGGGGCCTGATGATAGAAGAGGGGTATGATGATGGTATTGGTCCATTAAGCAGGAACAAGAGCATGATGCTGATACATTCGCATGATCCTGGTGCAGGGGCATGTTGTTGGTACAGACGCATGATGCTGGTAAAGATGTATGATGATGATACTAAGGCATGATGCTGGTATAAGGGAATGATGCTGTTAAAGGGGAATGATGTTGGTATAGGGGCGTGATGCTGGTACAGGGGCATGATGCCGATACAGATGTATGCTGTTAGTATAGGGCATGATGCTGGTACTAGGGCATGATGCTAGTATAGGGGCATGATGCTGGTATAGGGGCATGGCGCTGGTACAGGGGCATGATATTAGTACAAGGGCTTGCTACTGATATAGGGGCATGAAGGTAATACAGGGGTTTCATGCGGATACAGGGGCATGTTGCTGTTACAAGGATGTGATGCTGGTACAGGGGCAAAATGCTAGTGCAGTGGAATGATACTCGTGCAGGGGCATGATGATAGAAGAGGGGTATGATGATGGTGTTGGTCCATGCTGCTGGTACAAGAGCATGTTCCTGATACAGGGGTATGATGCTTGTACAGGGGCATGTTGCTGGTACAGACGTATGATGCTGGTACAGATGTATATTGATGTTACTGGGGCAAGATGCTGGTAAAAGGGGATGATGCTGGTACATGGGCATGATGATGGTACAGGTGTATGATGATTGTGCAGAAGTATAATGATGGTACTGGTGTATGATATTGGTATGGAGGCATGATGATGGTACAGGGGTATGATGCCAGCACAACTGAATATGCTGGTACAGGTGTATGATGAAGGTACTGGGGCATGATGCTGGTATAGGGGCATGATGCTGGTATTGGGGGATAATCCTGGTACAAGGGCATAATGCTCATACAGGGGCATGATGCTGATGGAAAGGTATGCTGATGGTTTAGGGCATAGTACTGGTACAGGGGCATGATGCTGGTAGAGGTGCATGATGCTGGTATAGGGGCATGAAGGTGGTACAGGGGTTTGATGCGGGTACAGGGGCATGATGCTGTTACAGGGGTCTGATGCTGGTACAGGGGCAAAATGCTAGTACAAAAGAATGATGTTCGTACAGGGGCATAATGATAGAAGAGGGGCATGATAATGGTATTGGTACAGGAGCACGATGATGGTACTGGGTATGATGCTGTTATAGGGGCATGATGCTGGTACAGGAGCATGAGGCTGGTATAGGGGCATGATGGTGGTACACGGGTTTCATGCGAGTACAAGGAAATGATGCTGTTACAGGGGTATCATGCTGGTACAGGGGCAAAATGCTGGTACAGTGGAAATATGCCCGTAGAGGGGCATGATGATGACAGAGGTGTATGATAATGGTATTGCTCCATGATGCTGGTACAAGAGCATGATGCTGATACAGGGGCATTATGCTAGTACAGGGACATGTTGCTGGTATAGACTCGTGATGCTGGTACAGGGTAATCATTCTGGTACTTTGGTATGATGATGGCACTGGGGCATGATGCTGGTACAGAGGCATAATTCGATTTCCAGGGCACAATGATTTTTGTATAGGGGCATGATGATGGTACAGGATCATGATGCTGGTACTGGGGAATCATACTGGTACAGGAGTATGCTGATGGTAGTGGAGCATAATGATAGTACAGGGATGATGCTGGTACAGTGGTATGATGCTGGTATATGGGTATGATGCTGGTACAGTGGAATGATGCTGGTGAAGGAGTATGATGAATGTAGAGGGACATGATGCCGGTATAGCGGAAGATGCTGGTACAGGTGCATGATGATGGAACTGGGGCATAATGCTTGTGTATGGGCATGATGCTGGTTCAAGGGCATGGTGTTGGTACAGGACCTTGATGCTGGTACAGGGGAAGTTGCAGGTACAGGCGTATGATAATGGTACACGGGAATGATGCTGGTATATGGGCATGATGTTGGTACAAGGGCATAATGCTGGTCCATGGGCATGATTCTGATATAGATGTATGCTGTTGGTATAGAGGCATGGCGCTGATACATGGGCATGATACTGGTATAGGGGATAAAGGTGATACAGGGGTTTGATGCGGGTACAGGGGCATGATGCTGTTACAGGGTTATGATGCTGGTACAGGGGCAAAATGCTAGTACAGTGGAATGATGCTCGTACAGATGCATGATGCTGGTGCAGTTGTATGATGATATTATTGGGGCATAATGCTGGTATAAGGGCATTATACTGACACATGGGCATGATGATGGTACAGGGGTATGATGATTTTACAAGGGTATAATGATTGTACTGGGGTATGATATTGGTATAGGGGCATGGTGCTGGCAAAGGGGTATGATGATGGTAAAGGGGTATGATGTCGGCACAGGTGAAGATGCTGGTACAAGAGTATGATGATGGAATTCGGGCATGATGCTGGTACAAGGGCATGATACTGGTATAAGGGTATGATGATGGTACAGGGGTTTGATGCGGGTACAGGGGAATGGTGCTGTCACAGGGGTATGATGCCGGTATAGGGGCAAAATGATGGTACATTGGAATGATGCTCGTACAGGGGCATGATGATAGCAGAAGGGTATGATAATGGTATTGATCCTTGATGCTGGTACAAGAGCATGATGCTGATACAGGGGTATGATGCTAATACTGGGGCATGTTGCTAGTACAGACGCATGATGCTGGTACAGAGAAATTGTTTTGGTATAGGGGTACGATGATGGTACTGGGTCATGATGCTGGTACAGGGGTATGCTTATGGTAATGAAGCATGATGATGTACAGCGGCATGAAGTTATTACATTGGTATGATGCTGGTATAGCAGAATGTTGCTGGTATAAGAGCATGATTCTGGCAGAGGGGGATGATGATGGTACAGGGGAATCATGCTGGTACAAGGATATGATGATGGCACAGGTTTATGATGCTGGCAGAAGGCCATGATTCTGGTACAGGGGCATGATGGTGGTACAGGAGTATGATGCTGATACAAGGGATTGATTCTGCTACAGCTTCATGTTGCTGGTAAAAGAACATGGTGCTGGTACAAGGGTACGATGCCGGTACATGGGTATGATGATATTACCGGGGTATCATGTTGGTATAGGAGCATGGTGCTGTCACTGAGACATAAATGCTGATAGAGGTGTATGATGATGGTACTGTGGCATGATGATAATAAGGGGCATGATGGTGGTACAGGGGCATGATGCTGGCACAAGGACATCATGCTGGTGAAGGTATATAAAGCTGGTAAAGCTGCCTGATGCTGGTACAGAGGTATAATAGTGGTACAGGGGTATTGTGATGGTACTGGAGCATGATGCTGGTATAGGGGCATGATTCTGTAACATGGACATGATATTGATACAGAGACATTATGCTGGTTGAAAGGCATGATGCTGTTCAAGGGGCATGGTGCTGGTACAGGGGGATGATGCTGGTATAGGGGCATGTTGCTGATACAGGGGTATGATGAAGGAATAAGGTAATGATGCTGGAAAAGGGGCGTGATGCTGATAGAGGGGCATGATATTGGTAGAGGGGCAGAATGTTGGTAAAAGGGCGTGTTGCTGATACATGGGTATGATGATAGCATTAGGTCATGATGTAGGTAAAGGGTGTGATTCTGGTACAGGGTTATGATGATGGGACACAGGTATGATTATGGTACTGGGGTATGATGCTGGGATATCCGCTTGATGCGGGTACAGGGGCATGATGCTATTACAGGTGGTGTTTGTGCTTACTCCAACATAAATACACCTGCTGCACGCCTCAAAGACCTTGAGTCTCCAAACGTTGATGTTTTGTGGCTCAAAGTCTGTCTCCCTACTACCACTCTTGTCCTCTATTTCGCCTATTGCTCTCCTTATTCTACTAACTTTATATCTTTCTTCGAATATCTAAACTCCTGCCATGAGACTGTAACATCTTCTAACACGCAAGCCGAGATTCTATAACTCGGCGATTTCAGCGTTCACCATAGGAATTGGTTGAATTCCTCCCATACGGATGGTGGAGGGATCAAAGACCTCAAGTTCTCCACTCTCAATGATTTAGAGCAAATTGTCTCCCACCCTAACCATATACCTGACCGCTATGACCACTCTCCTAATACTCTGGATTTGCTTTTCACCTACAGTCCATCTCGCTGTATATACACAATCTCGCAACCAATTGGCACATCTGATCATACTCTCATAAGTGTATCTATTCTAATGGCGCCTCCCCCTCCAGCAGCCCCTTATAGCGTAAATACTGGCACCTGAACAAAGCTGACTGGAATAACTTACGTAATTTCTTTTCTGACTTTCCCTGGATAAATTACTGTCTCTTATATGGTGATGCTTCTGTCTCCATCAAACGCATAACAGAGGTTATTCTGGCGGGAATGGAAGCATTTATCCCATCCTCCTCCAAGACTACTTCTTCATCCAATCCATGGTTCGACCGTTCCTGTTCTGAGGCCATGCAGGTAAGGGATCAGGCATATCAGGCGTGGAAAAACTCTATTACCTCTGGCTCCCATTCAACTTTTATCAGTGCCCGTAATTGCCACAAGAGTGTTATCCGTGAGGCAAAGCGTCCCTTTATTCAAAAGAAGTGCGATCGCCTCTCCTGGTCATCCATGGATAGGTCTTTCAGGTCTTTACCTAAGGGCATCTCTAACAACTTCTGTCGCTCTACCTTCCCCTCACTTCTCCGTCTCTCCCGTTGACAAAGCAACTCTCTTTGGTTCCCGTTTCTCCTCTAACACCACCTTGGATGACTCTAACATTCCCTCACCCCTGATGTTCCTCTTACTAATCCTATGACTCTTCCTGTAATCTCCTCTCAGACTGTTCGAAAAGCGCTTCTTTCTCTGGACACAAGCAAGGTTTATGGTCCTGATAGCATCCATCCCCGTGGACAGAAAGAGTGCGCATCTGAACTTGCACCTGTACTTGCTCGTTTATTACGTTTCTGTTTAAAAACAAAGATTTTTCCATATCCTTGGAAACATGCTTTGATACATACCATCCATAAGAAGGGTGACCATTCTGACCCCTCTAACTATCTTCCTGTTGCTTTGATATCTACCATTTCCAAAATCAACTCCCATACCCTGATAAACCTCGAAAATCACAATCTTCTATCTGATCCTCAGTATGGTTTCCGTAAGGCGAGATCCACTGGTGATATTCTTTCTTATCTCAGTAGCGTCCGGTCATAATCTCTGAGAGATTTTGGGGGAGTCATATGTAGTTCTCTTGACATCTCTAAGGCTTTTGACAGGGTATGACATCGGGGTCTCATCTCTAAGCTCTCCTCTTTTGGCTTCCCTCCCTCACTTTGTGCCTTGATATCTAGCTTCTTCTCCGACCTATCTATCTCTGTGGTTATTGATGGATCAGCCTCCACCCTTTTCTCCACCAGGAGTGGTGTCCTTCAAGGGTCTGTCATGTCCCCTACACTTTATCTTCTTTTTTTCATCGAGGTTCTTCCACAAATAATCCAATGCAATCATTCGCTGACGACTCAACGCTGTATTCATCCACTTCCTTCAATTCTGATCTCTCTTCTCTCACTCGATCTGTATCTCGCCTTGACAAAGCTTCCACAGTAAACTCAGACTTGGTCAGGATATCTCAGTGGGGTACACAAAATCTCGATAAGTTTAATGCCTCCAAGACCCAATTTCTACCCATCACTCTGTCCAAAACTCCTCCTAACTCTTGTATCTCCTTTGATGGTTCTGTAATTCCACCTCTTGACTCAATTAATATTCTTGGTATTACTGGAATATCCACTCTTTTTTGGAAACCCTACATTATGGGAACAGTCAAATCTGCCTCTAAGAAACTGGGTGTCCTGTTTAGATGTAACTTTTTTCTGATTAGTTGCTCCGTTTATACAAGGGATTAATTCATCTTTGTATGGAGTACTACTCTCACATTCAGGATGGTTCTAGCTCTGTTTCCTTACTTGATAGAGTTGAGTCGAAAGCGGTCCGAATTATAAACTGTCCCAGGCTAACTTCCAAACTTGACCTCCTTGCCCTACGTCGCAGTGTTGGTTCACTTTCCCTCTTATATTGGTATTACTTTGGCTTTTCCTCCCGAGAGCTGTCTGCATGTGTGCCCCCACCACCAGCTAGACCACGCAGTACTAGGCAAGCTGCTGCATCACATGAGTATTGTATGGCCATCGGCAACTCAAGCGTGTGCCGTGCTGATAACTGCTTCTTTCCCTACACGTCGAAGCTTCACAAGTCTTTCCCAATAACTATGACCTGGCTCATTTGAAAAGACAAGTCTTTCACTTTCTCAGAAATTCGTAAATACTTTCCCTGTCGTTTTTTCCCGTTTCTTAATTCTCTCTATTTTTCAATTAAGGCCCGGCCTTGGTGTGGACTTTTGTCCGTGATTGGAGCCTTCTCCATAAAAAAAGAATTATGCTGGCACAGAGGAAAATGGTGGTACAGCGGAATGATGCTGGTACAGCGGCATGATGTTGGTACAGGGGAATGATGTTGGCACAGGGGTATGATGATGGTATGGGGCATGATGCTGGTAAAGGGGCTTAATTCTGTTACCAGGGTATGATGCTTGTACAAGGGCCTGAAGCTTGCACAAGGGCATAATACTGGTACGGGGAAATTATGATGTTCGGGGGTATGATGATACTACTTGGGCATGATGCTGGTCCAGGGGCATAATGCTGGTATAGGAGTATGATGCTGGTATATGGGCATGATGCTGGCACAGTGGAATGACGCTGCTACAGGGGCATGTTGCCGGCAGAGGGGTATGATGATGTTATTGGTCCATGATGCTGGTACAAGAGGATGATGCTGGTACAAGGGCATGCTGCTGGTATAGGGGAATCATGCTGGTACAGGGGTATGTAAATGGTACTGGAGCATAATGCTGGTAGAGAGCCATGCTTCTGGTACAGGGGCATGTTGTTGGTATAGGCGTATGATGCTTGTATAAGGACATAATGCTGCTACAGGTGACTGTTGCTGGTACAAAAACATGATGCTGATACAGGGGTATGAAACTGAAACATGGGTATGTTGATATTACTGAAGTATAGTGCTGTTATAGGAGAATAATTCTGGTAAAGGGGGAACGAAAATGGTAGAGAGGCATGATGCTGGTACAGTGGTATGATTATGGTACTTGACAGGATGCTGATACAAAGACATGATGCCGGTAAAGGAGTATGATGATTGTACAGGGGTATGATCATTGTGCTGTGGTAGGATATTGGTATAAAGGCATGATGCTGGTAAAGGGGAATGATGCTGTTAAGGTCATGGTGCTGGTACAGGGGCATGGCGCTGGTAAAAGGGCATGATTCTGGTACAGAGTATGATGCTGGTATAGGAGCATGGTGCTGGTAAGAGAGTATGATGATGGATCGGGGTATGATGCTGGTACAGGGGAAGATGCTGGTATAGGTATATGGCGATGTTACTGTGGTTTGATGCTGGTATCGGGGCATGATGCTGGTACAAGGGCATGATGCTGGTACAGGGATATGATGCTGGTATAGGAGCATGGTGCTGGTACAGGGGTATAAATGCTGGAAGAAGTGTATGATGATGGTACTGGGGCATGATGCAGGTATAGGGGCATGATGATGGTACAGGGGAATGATGCTGGTACAAAGATTTCATGCTGGCACATGGGTATGATGATGTTACTGGGGTATGATGCTAGTATAGGAGCATGGTGCTGGTACAGAGGCATGAATGCTGGTAAAGGAGTATGATCATGGTACTGGGTCATGATGTTGGTATAGGGGCATGATGGTCGTACAAGGGCATGATCCTGGTACAGGGAAATGACGTTAGTGCAGGGGCATGATGCTGGTACAGGGGTATGATGCTGGTATATGGGCATGATGCTGGTACAGTAGGATGACGCTGCTACAAGGGCATGATGCTGGCAGAGGGGTATGATGATGGTATTGGCCCATGATGCTGGTACAAGAGGATGATGTTGGTGCAGGGGAATCATGCTGGTATAGGGGTAAGTTGATTGTACCGAGGTATAATGCTGGTAGAGAGCCATGATTTTGGTACAGGTGCATGATATTGGTATAAGAGAATGATGCTTGTATATGGTCATGATGCTGCTACAGGTGCGTGTTGCTACGTACAAGAACATAATGCTGATACAGGGGTATGATGCTGGAACTTGGGTATATTGATATTACTGGAATGCTGTGCTGGTATAGAAGCATGATGCTGGTACATGGGCATGAAAATGGTAGAGAGGCATAATGCTGGTTCAGTGGTATGATGATGGTACTTGGCAGGATGCTGGTACAAAGGCATGGTGTTGGTAAAGGGATATGATGATTGTCCAAGGGTATGATCATTGTACTGGGGTAGGATATTGTTATAAGAGCATGATGCTGGTAAAGGGGAATGATGCCAGTACAAGGGCATGGTGCTGGTACAGGGGCATGATGCTGATACAGGGTCATGGTGCTGGTACAAGGGCATGATGCTGGTACAGAGTATGATGCTGATATAGGGGCATGGTTCTGGTAAAGGGGATGATGATAGAACAGAAGTATTATGCCGGCACAGGGGAAGATGCTGGTATAGGTGTATGATGATGATATTGGGGTATGATGCTGTTATCGGGGCATGATGCTGGTACAAGGGCATGATGGTGGTAAAAAGGCATGATGCTGGCACAGGGGTATGATGCTGGTATAGGAGCATGGTGCTGGTACAAGGGTATGAATACTGGAATAAGTGTATGATGATGGCACTGGGGCATGATGCTGGTACAAGGGTTTCATGCAGGTACAAGGGTATGATGATGTTACTGGGTATGATGCTGGTATAGGAGCATGGTGCTGGTACAGAGGCATGAATGCTGGTAGAGGAGTATGATGATGGCACTGGGGCATGAGGCTGGTATAGAGGCATGATGGTGGTACAGGGGCATGAAGCTGGTATAGAGACATGATGCTGTTACAGGGGTATGATGATAGTATAAGGGTATGATGCTGGTAAACAAGCGTGATGCTGGTACAGGGGCATGACGCTGGTGCAGGGGCATGATGCTGGTATAGACACATGATGCTGGTACAGGGGTATGATGATGGTATAAGGGTATGATGCTGGTAAACAAGTGTGATGCTGGTACGTGGGTATGATAATGATACAGAGGTATGATGATAGTACTGGGGCATGATGATGGTATAAAGGCATGATACTGGTAAAGGAGCGTGATGCTGATACAGGGGCATGATGCTGGTACAAGGGCATGATGCTGGGAAAGGGGCATGATGATGGTATAAAGGCATGATGCTGGTAAAGGAGCGTGATGCTGATACAGGGACATGATACTGGTACAAGGGCATGATGATGGTGCAGGTGCATGATGCAGTTATAGGGGCATGTTGCTGGTACAGATGAATGATGATGGTATAAGTGCATGATGCTGGTAAAGTGACGTAATGCTGGTTCAATGGTATGATGTTTGTATTGGGACATAATGCTGGTTCAAGAGCATGATACTGGTTCTAAGGAATGATGCAAGTATAGAGGCATGGTTCTGGTAAAGGGACATGATGCTGTTACAGGGGCATGATGCTGGTACAGGGGCATAATGATGGTACAGGGGCTTCGTGCGGGTACAGGGGCAGGATCTTGTTACAGGGGAGTGATTTTTTTTCTTTTAATGTTGAAGGCTCCAGTCACAGACGAAAGTCCACATCAAGGCCTGGCCCTAACTGAAAAATATAGACGACTAAGAAACGGGAAGAAAAGACAGGGAAAGTATAGATTTTTAAGAAAGTGAAAGACCTGTCTTTTCAAATGAGCCAGGTCATATTTACTGGGAAAGACATGAGAAGGTAGAAAGTTCCAAAGCTTCGACGTGTTGGGAAAGAAACAGTTATCAATACGGCACACTCTTGAGTTCCCGATGGCCACACAATAATCATGCGATGTAGCAGCTTGCCAGGTAATGCGTGGACTAGCTAGTGGTTGGAGCAGGCAAGCAGCCAGCTCACGGAAGCAAAAGTGAACCAACATTGCGGCGTAGGGCAAGGGGGTCAGGTTAGGAAGTTAGCCTCGACCAGTTTATAAGTCGGACCGCTTTCGATTTTGTCAAGTAAGAAAACAGCTAGAACCACCCCAAATGTGAGAGCAGAACTCCATACAAGGACGAATGAATCCCTTGTATAAACGGAGCAAGTGTTCAGAAGAAAAAAGTTACATCTAAACAGGACACCCAGTTTCTTAGAGGCAAATTTGGCTATTCCCATTTTGTGGGGATTCCAAGAAAGAGTGGATGTTACAGGAATACCAAGAATGTTCATTGAGTCAAGAGGTGGAATTACAGAACCGTCAAAGGAGATACGAGAGTTGGGAGGAGTTCTCGATAGAGAAATGGGTAGAAATTGGGTTTTGGAGGTATTAAAATTAACGAGATTTTGTGTGCCCCACTGAGATATCCTCACCAAGTCTGAGTTTATTGTGGAAGCTTTGTCAAGGCAAGATGCAGATCGAGTGAGAGAAGAGGAAGCTGAATTGAAGGATGTGGATGAATGAAGCGTTGAGTCATCAGCGTATGATTGCATTGGTTTATTTGTGGAAAAGAGAAACTCGTTGAAAAAAGGAGATAAAGTGTAGGGGACAGGACAGACCCTTGAGGGACACCACTCCTAATATAGAAAAGGGTGGAGGCTGATCCATCAACAACCACAGAGATAGATCGGTCGGAGAGGAAGCTAGATATTAAGGAACAAAGTGAGGGAGGTAAACCAAAGGAGGGAAGCTTAGAGATGAAACCCCGATGCCATACCTTGTCAAAAGCCTTAGATATGTCAAGAGCAACTACATGACTCCCCAAAATTTTCAGGATGATATCCAGACATTACTAAGATAGGAAAGAATATCACCAGTGGATCTACGCATACGGAAGCCATACAGGTAATCAGATAGAAGACTGTGATTTTCGAGGCATTTAAGGATATGGGAGTTGAGAATGGATTCAAAGACTTTGGAGATGGTAGATGTCAAGGCAACAGGAAGGTAATTAGAGGGGCCAGAACGGTCACCCTTCTAAGGGATGGGATGTATCAGAGCATGTTTCCAAGGAAAAGGAGAAGTCTTGGTTTTTAAACAGAAACGTAATAGACGAACAAGCACAGGTGCGAGTTCAGGGAAGCTTTCTTTCAGTACACTAGGATGGATGCCATCAGGACCATAAGCCTTGCTTGTGTCCAGAGAAAGAAGAGCTTTTCGGACAGATCGAGAGGAGATTACAGGAAGAGTCATAGGATTAGTAAGAGGAGCATCAGGGGGTGAGGGCATGTTAGAGTCATCCAAGGTGGAGTTAGAGGAGAAACGGGAACCAAAGAGAGTTGCCTTGTCAATGGGAGAGACAACTATAGTGCCTTCAGGAGGGAAAAGTGAGGGAAAGGAAGAGCGACAGAAGTTCTTAGAGATGCCCTTAGGTACAGACCAGAAAGACCTATCCGTGGATGACGACGAGAGGTTATTGCACTTCCTTTGAGTAAAGAAACGCGCTTGCGGCGATTACGTGCACTGATAAAATCTGAATGGGAGCCAGAGGTAGGAGAGTTTTTCCACGCCCGATATGCCTGACCCCTTACCTGCATGGCCTCAGAACAGTAACGGTTGAATCATGGATTGGATGAAAAAGTAGTCTTGGAAGAAGAGGGGATAAATGCTTCCATTCCCGCCAGAATAATCTCTGTTATACGTTTGGCGGAGACAGAAGCATCACTACATAAGAGACAGTACTTCATCCACGGAAAATCAGAAAAATAGTTACTTAAGTTATTCCCTTCAGCTTTGTTCAGGTGCCAGTATTTACACGTAGAAGAGGCTGCTGGATGGGGAGGTGCCGTTAGAAAATATGCATTTGTGGTAGTATGAGCCAATTGAGGGCGAGATTCTATATATACAGCGAGATGGACTGGAGGTGAAAAACAAATCCAGAGTATTTGGAAAGTGGTCATAGCGGCAGGTATATGGGTAGGGTGAGAGACAATTTGCTCTTAATCACTGAGAATGGAAAACGTGAGGTCTTCGATCCCTCCACCATCTGTATGGGAGGAATTCAACCATACCCTATGGTGAACGTTGAAATCCCCAGGGTAAAGGATCTCAATTTGCGGGTGAGAGGTTGTTACAGTCTCGTGGCAGGAGTTTAGATATTCAATGAAAGATGTAAAATTTATAGAATTAGAAGAGCAATAGGCGAAGCAGAGGACAAGTGTGGTAGTAGGGGGACAGACTTTGAGCCATATAACATCAAAGATTGGAGACTCAAGGTCCTTCAGGCGTGCAACAGGTGTGTTTATATTCGAGTAAGCACAAACACCACCTTTCAAACGGAAACGCGAGTGGAGATTATAGTTAGATATGAAAAAGGGACTAGTGAGAACATCATTAGACAACTGAGTCTCAGACAGAAGCAAGATATTAGGAGAGGTACCAAACAGATGGTCTTCAACTGAGGAGAGGTTACGAGAGAGACCACGAATGTTGGTATAGTGAATAGAAAAAGAGGAAGGTCTCACAGAGAAAGGAAAGCCATGGGAGGGGCCGGTACTACTATTGCTAGAATCCTCCCTCTCATTGGCAGGAGAGTCTGGCTGAAACCCAGAAAGCCTTAGTACCCCATGATGCCGAGGTCTAGGGGCCATAGATTGGACGGACTCTGTCATGGTGATACTTATGTGTTTGTATTAAATAACATGCTCGTAGGTGTGGGAAGTTTTTGTTGGTTAAGTAGCCTACCTTACAAGCAAAATTCAACACCCTTACTCTATGCTACAATCCCCTTTAATATATAAGTTTATAAGTAACCATTAATTACATGACCATCATATCATTGGCTTGGGAAACAGACTTGATGATGCATATTATTATGCATAAAGCAAACTCGGTAGCAGTTCACTATATATTGCTCACAAACATCTAATATTTGTATCATCTGTAGCAGAAAAATCGAAAGATGGCAGCACTGCTCGAAGCATGTAGCCTCTGGTGCGCTGTCATATCAGTTGATCACTCCATCAGTGTGGCAGTTCCCCTGAGAATTTTACCTCCCCTCAGCGTACAGTCTATATATAGTTTTGTCAGTTACATGATAATACGGGTTGTATCTAGCCTATACAAACCACAGGTTACTACTTATTTTGCTCTATGTTTAGTGTCATTTCTTTCTGTTTATTGTATATTTGCTACAAAACAAGAAATAATCAACAGGCTTCATTCGAAAGCGATGTTGTCCTTGGCTTCGACCGTTTGTGATATGTGTTTAAAATTTTTAACTTCCATTCTTGTGTTAATTCCTTACAATCATTTAAATTCATATGCTCCCATTTTCTAACATTATTATACAGAAGAACAGTTCTGATTATAAACTGTGAACACATTTAGTTTGAATAAATGGATAGCGGCACAAACACTCAATATGAACCAATTAGTTACCTTAGCTTGGAAGAGGGCCGTGGCTTCATTGTCAATTTAGCGTTCGGTGACTAAAACTGGTTTACCCTGTTCACCATACAGTTACACAACCTTCTCACCAAATAGGTAGGGCTACGCACTCACACCTTTCTCACTACATAGGTAAGGGTTACATATTCACACCTCTCAAACTACATAGGTAACGGTTACACACTCAAACCTTTCTCACCATATAGGGAAGTGTTACACAGTCACACCTTTCGCACCACATAGTTAAGGGTTACAAGCGCACACCTTTTTCACCGCATATATAATGGCTACGCACTCACACCTTTCTCACCGCTTAGGTACGGGTTACACAGGCATACCTTTCTCACCACATAGGTAAGGATTACGAACTCACATTTTTCTCACCACATAGTTAAAGGTTACACACTCACACCTTTCTCACCACATAAGTAAAGGGTACGCACTCACAGCTTTCTCACCACATAGGTAAGGGTTACACACTCACACCTTTTTCACCGCATAGGTACGCGTTACACACGCACACCTTTCTCACCACATAGGTAAGGGTTACGCACTCACGTCTTTCTCTCTATTTAGTTAAGGGTTACGCGCTCACACCTTTCTCGCTTCATAGGTAAAGGATACACACACACCTTTCTCACCACATACATATGTAAGGATAACACAATGACACTTTTCTCACCTCTTTTTTGAGGGTTACAAGACTGGCTGATATATTAAGACTGTTTGCAGTGGAAAAATGTGGCTGATGCAGATTATTAGTGCATTATGACTATAAGTAATGCAAGGTCCTACAGAAGCGTATTTGAAAATTCTTGCTAGCCACAGAAACAAAGCTACCCATTTTCGCTCTCCTCAGTTTATCCTGACTTATATAAACATGATCAACTTTTGCCTGAGCGTGGTACCATAAGGGTAAGGCATACTGCCAACAATAATTGATTACCATGAACTTGGCCTTCTAGATTTCTACCGTATTTATCTGTAGTCCACCCACCTTAAGCACGGCGCCCTGTAAGTCAGATAGTTTTTCAGGGAAGAGGTCTAACTGGCGGGTGAACCTGTGGCGGTACCAGGTGTTGATACGCTTCACTCCCGGACCCCAGTACAGCTGGTTCATGTACAGCACCCACTCCCCATCGGTGCCAGACTGTGGGATAGACCATACAGTTCACGCTACCAGCAGGTTTACGTACTGCGTCTGTCGGCTATTGGCGGAGGAGAACGCTGCTTACAAAATGATTATATCAAAGAGCAACAACCACAGACTCTTGTTTCCAGACTGGGGTGAACACCTCCCTAAGTTGTGTGCTGGGAATATACCTTCTGGAAGGTAGGCCAGGCAGAATGAGATTAACATAATTTTCATAAGTTTCACCACGGTCGAATGACCTGTGGAGGGAGATACCCAACTTCTTAGGCCAGATAGAAATGACAAGCGATCTGATGGTGCAGGCGACCAGTAGGAACTACGTTGCACCTCTGCCTTGGCCGTGGCTAACACCCATTTGCAGAGCCTCAGAAAATCGAGGTGCTTCTGAAGACCTCAGGGAAAATGAGAAGAGAACAAAATACGATGTTCTGTATCCATAATACTTGTGTGTCCCATTAGTTAGAAGACGCGGCAATCCCCGGAGTGAGAAGTTACTTGACATCGTCAGAGACCTCGGATCCCGGCTGGTCTAAGCAACTGAAGACGATAAAGCAGCCGAATATCTATTTCAGCGCCTCGATACAGCTACCCAGCGGGGGGATGCAACTTGCTTAAGGATCTACCCCTCCGGCCTTCTTCCAATGGACTACCAGAACTCAAAAATCATACCGTTGATTTTCCCCTTTGTTATGCGTTTTTGTATTCATATGTATGTTTTTGAGGGTACATATGTATATGCTTGTATACAGTAAAGTCCATTAGTAGATTCGGGTCCTCATTTTTTGCTCCTGTAGGGACCAGATATATGAAATTGATGTCCAAGAAGAAGAAAACAGTTTCCTTTGGCAAATCGTATGCCTTCTCCTGATCCATAAATGCTACATACAAATCTAACTGTTTATCTAAGTATTTCTCACATACATTCTTCAGAGCAAACACTTGA
>JAYMFT010016781.1:6062-31360 GCA_038088735.1 Panulirus argus | reverse complement strand
AGGGCCTCAGCTGCCCCTAGTGCCATCTCAGCTAACATAAAAAAACACAATGATTTATGCAAAAAAAGGAAATATTTATGCAAATTCTTCCCCGATTGCAATCTCTGTCCAGAGCCAACAACCTGAAGAAGCCACACACAGCCTTGTCCTCAGAGCCTGTGTGGCCTGCTTAGTATTCTTGAGGAAAAAGGATCCGTCACTCTCCCCCCAATACGCGCATGTGTGTAAACATAACGCCAGGCGCAAGCGGACTTTGAAAGATACTCTCTAAGTGGCCGGCCGCTAGTATGTAAACAAAGAACGGTATACAAGATCTGTACTCGGAGGCGTCCAGACCCTTTGCAAAATAGATTCTCTGACATTTTCACCTATGACGGTTAAATTTCGGTCTGAATATCCTCAAAAACTTTCCGTGTTAAGCGGTCGCAAGTATATTTGAATGGAGAAACTGATGGCTACCAGTGGCATTCAGAGACGTCCGTATCATTTGATGAAATTTCCAGTTTCTGTGCCCAAATATTATGGTGTTCAGTTTCAGAGACATGTCCGGGGCTGACAGATCAGGTCTGGGCCCACAGCACTGGGAGTTACAACATTCATATCAGGTCTTGAACATTCTCCTAGGTGGTGGCGGTATCGCTGCTGTTGAAGCTGAAAGTAAAAGCAATTTACATTCTGAATGTACATTTTTTTTCCTATTTTTGCCACTGCGTAAAACGGATCAGTTCCCGGTAGTCCAGCGTTGTGTGAGAGGATGCTGTGAAGAGACAAGTATGAAGTTAAAAGAAAAAAGTATTCATCTTCCCCTCTTGAAATGACATTAGCTTGACTCTCAGTGGTGTGGCCAAACGCCATACTGTTATATTTAAGGGTCGTACTGTCGTGCTGAGTGGTCGTATCTTATTCCGGTTGCGGGTGGGGGTCGTGTTTCGTCGTAAAGGTTTGATATGTTGTCAAGGGCCCTGTTGCAGGAGGGTTCCTTGGGTTATTCGTACGTTCTCCAACACTGCAACTTTAAGAGGGGTACTCCATGGGGGTAATGCCTCTTTCTTTTACATTTAAAGATGGACATAATGAACGATTCACCCAAAGTAAACCTAAATTATGGAATAATCAAGAAGAAGAAAGTAGAAATAATGTTTACATCCGAATTCATTATTTTCAGGTTGTTTTATAAATCGGAGAACTGGGAAATGGATTGAACGAAAAATACTGTTCATTCGGTTTTGTTGTGTAGCCGATCAAAACACTGTCGCAACGGACATACAGCACCAGGGTTACACGAGTTAAAAAAAAAAAAAAAAAAAACGATTCGTTTAGGTCAGACTTGTTACATCGTCAGTCACTGGAACCCGAAGGACATTTAGTACTAGTTAAAGGTCACTAGGTAAGTGGTTCAGTTCACGCTTCACGGCCTGCGGACTCCAAGACAAATAGATTGCTTTTGTTCTGACCCGTTTGGGGGAGACGACGTTATGGCCACGCCAAGTTCTCTTTCAGCAGCGGTTTAGGGCTGAAACTATTCACCTTACGACATTCATTTCGATTTGATATTATTTTCCCGAACTCTCCTTAAAATATTATAAATGATTTTCAGCCTACCAGCGTCTGAATTCAGTCTTTACAAAAAAAAAAGGAAAAGCAAATAAAACCTTATGGATGTTCTCTCAATATGATTTTGATAACTGGAAGAAAGTTACGTGTCTTGCCAGACCTTTTTTTTTTCTATCTTTTGCTTTAGCATTATTATCAGCGCAAGATGTACGTTCCTTCTCTACTTTCACTGGCTGGCTTGCCTACCATGAGCAAAAATAGTAAGATGTATAAAGTTAGAGCTGTAAAACCAACGATATTTACTTATATGCTGTTCTATATAAAGGAGAAAAATACTTGACAAATTATTTTGGTAACAACATTTTATGCCACTGCATTTACTGTGGTTGCACAATGTGTAGTGGATATGCTACGAATTATGCAAGAGTGAGGGAACACATGCCAGGCAGGACATATGTTATAGAGAGCCTTCATGCTGAGTTGCACGCATTCTCGAAAGGGAATTAACGTTTCTGGAGGCGATGCCTTAGAAAGTACATTGAGAAAGGGGCATGTGTGCGATCGAAATGGTCTCGCATATTTTGGTTATGAACTGTGATTTATAAAAGCACGAAAATCAATACGAGTGAACAATATTGAATATATTTCTTTGAGAGCTCAGATATAGTGTTACCTAAAGGTCGGGGATATTTTTTCTTACGTAAGTGATTTCTACAGGAAAAGATGACGGTTTTAAAGAACTTTGGCTAGGCTGTTTCCATATTTTTTTGCAACAGTTTTGTTGCAGTATATTCGAGCTCTTCCTTAGTTTAGGGAATAAACTTTCAGTGGTCTGTATGAAAATATTTAACTACAATCAGTACTGTTAGTTAAACTATCATCCTTCAGAACCTTTGCCGTCTTCAGTTGAATTAACTCAACTCATCAGGCTTTTCTTGGTAGACGATGCGGCCCAAAAAGCCAACCCATCGCGTACGTAAACAGACGAATCGTAATGTATTGTGAACTACGCAAAACGTATCAAAACCTTTTAAATAAATAGACTATTGCGATCATGTGTTAGTGCTACTCCACCACTACCGCCCTCATCGTCTGGTGGGCTTGGAAGAGCCAGCACACCGAAGCGACATCTGGTAAACAGAAAGTGAAAGGAACTTGCCCTCGGTGACCCAGCTCGGGGTAGGATAGAACCGGTATGAACTAGACGAGGAATAATCATCTTCTAAGACGAACATTTGTCCTCAGTGTACGGTGCGGATTTACTGAGATAACCTACAGGCGGAATGAACAGAGAATTGTTTAACCAAAGCACACAATGTCCTATTTGAGATTACAGAAGGTAGCCAGTAAAATGTTGGCATCTGAACTTGCCTTCGTAATCCAAATCATACAAATTATGTCTTTTTCACTGGATTGCATGTTGTCGATAGCTTCTGATTAAATCTTATTATGCATTTTAATCTAATTATTGATAATCCATCTGTTTCCGGCTGTTCTTGGGATATTCTTTTGTTCTTCCTAGAAAAAGAATGTAATCGTAAAAATATGACTAGTCTAAATCGGTGATCCTTCCACATAACCTCTTTATTTAGGAAGCCACATTATTTGTACAGACAGAGGCTCGAGAATAAACGACATGTCGACTTGGAGGCCATATATTTCCCATCAGGAGAATAAGATATACTTTGGGTATCGCAGCGTACCACAAAACGGTCCGTCTGTCCGTCCGTCCGGGTGTGTGAACAAAAACTGTTGGGAGGCGAGAGTTGCCGCCGACTGTTGCCTCAGGCGATGGCCAAGCTCAACCTCTCTCGCCCACCCGCCCGGCTCGGGCAGGAGACAGACGGACAGACAGACAGACAGACGGCTCCTTGGAAATAACTTGTATGTGTTTAACCTGAGGGAGGGCATCCTCTTCGAGGTCTGCGCTTGTGGGATGAAGTACTCGCGAGATCCAGTAGCAGCCAGAGCCTATCATCGTATGAGTTTGAAAGAAAATGGATAATGCCGAAGCGTTACCAAAACGCCCCGCACGTAACAGACCCTAGCTAGACTGACTTTACTGAAGACCTGTGACGCATTTAAGAAGGCGATGATGATAATGCTAGCTTGGGCCTAGGGGCCCCGAAAGTTTTAGGGTTGGCCCTGACAATGCCCTTCATCTCCCTCCTTTGGAAGGTGAGTGAGACTGGAATACCCAGGCCCCCAGGGCCTGAAAGTCCTAATTATTACGCCACTGGCGAAGACCACGCTGCAAAAAAAATAAAAAAAATATATATTACCCGGGAGAGAGTCTCTCTCTCTTTCTCCCTCTCTCTCCCTCTCTACCTCCCAATATCTTCGTGCACAGGGGCCTCTCTCCCTACCCCCACCCCCTACCTCTCTTAATACACCTACGGACCCTATATTTGAAGTGGGTTGGCGCTTAACCTCTCGCCATATTCATGTGGGGAGGACGAACGATCGTTGGCTTCTCTGGATTGGTCGGTAGAGTAAGTATTCGCCGTACGGTTAGTTAGATCGTCTGCCAAGGGTTGGTCGACGACGGAGCGAGCGCCAGGGGGCGGTAGTGGTGGTGGTGTCCGGTTCCCACCGGCTTGGCTAGGCTAGGCTAGGCTGGCTTGCTTCAGGGGGGGGTCTAGTAGTGGTGGCATATTGACTGTTTGCTGTCTCTGCGAGCGACTCCTCGTTCACTCGTATATTGTGCTGTGTCTGTTGTAACCTTGGGCGGCTGACCTTATCTCAAGTCCACTCCCTAGGGCCTGACTTCTGCCTTTATAATAATAATAATAGCTGACCTTGTTGTTGTTGCCGACAGCGGATTGAAACGCGAGGTGAGGTAGGATTGTTGCTTTATAGACCCGTATCTTTGTCGACTTGCTCGGTTTCTCGAAAGATCTCAATATATATATATATATATATATATATATATTTGTATGTATATATGCTGAAAAGCTAGTGAAAAAGGAAATAGATCATGAGCGCTTTAGTGTATTAACATACTTTCAGAGGACAGTTAATACACGATGTGTTAATACACGAAAGCGCTCAGGATTTCTTGTGTTTCCTATTTAATGTGGTTTTATTGAGCAATTATAGGGATAGTTTGATCCCCTACATTTTCTCGCTGTTTCCCCTCTTGACAAATGACCCTTTCCTCCGTTCCTTCCTTTCGAAAGTGATTCAGGATCTGTACTGAGTTGGTGTCCCTCCAAGTGCATTTGGGATTTTGCCAATGCAGCCGGTGGCTGAGGAAGATATCCACTGGTGTTGCTGACGATGATTTTGGGTTGGAATTGTATTTGGAAACTGGGTATGTTTCTAGGGCCTGTCGTGAGAAGGTGGTCTTCCTTGCGCTTTGAATGTTAACGACTGTTATAAGTATGGGGTGAGCATTTGTATCAGGGTGGAAATTGTGTAGTTTTCTTGTTTTCCATTGTTCTGTTCAGGGATGTGGTTGGTTTGTGTGTGTGTGTGTTTTTTTTTTTTTAAGTAGTGTTGCTAGAGTCATGTTTTGCGTGTTCCTTGGGAGAAAGGGATGTTGATGTGGGTCAAGTGAGGCCTTTTTTTTCCTTTTTCATGTCAGGTTTGGAGTGATGTGGATACTGTTGTCCACAGATAGCCCCTGTTCTGTATAGTACACAGATTTACTCTACATATTCGTACGCAGATTATCAACCATCAGCGCCACAGTCTTGCTGAACTGTGCTCCATGTCAGTATTGGTTACCGCCGCAGTGGGAGTATCTCCACTTGCATTTACGATAGGCTAACATGATGTACATGATTATAAGAGACCACTTTTTACCTCTGCTCGATATGGCTTGTCTTTTTTTTTTTTTTAACTCGTTCTCCTCCTCCCGCAGGTGCTTGCTCATGCTGGTGGCTCTGGCCGCATGCGGCGCCCAGCAGCAGCAGCAAGACCGGCGCCGCCTCCTCTTCAGCACCCGCAACCGGTCGAACCTCCTGTCCCGCCGCACTACTACCACGACCACCACGGCTGGCCCCGACGACGACGACGACGGCGGCATCGACGCCGCAGCCGCAGCCACCACCGCCTCCCCGCCTTCCCAGGATAACCAGAGGCCCTCCAGAGGTCGGCCCTCCTTCCGGAGGCCTGGCATAAGGTTCGGCCCTCGCCATGGCTCGGGCGGCAGGGGCAAGGCCGAAGAGCAGAAGGCCGAGGATCACGTAGAGCCCAAGGTGGAGGAGACGGTCGTCGTCAACGAGCCGCAGCCGGGCCAGGAGTACCTGGCCCTCGTCGCCGCCTCAGACAGTGGCCCTACCGAGAAGCCGGAACCCGAGATCCTCACCAAAGCCATCCCCGGGCAGGAGTTCGTGGCGTTTAAGGCATCCGATCCCTCCATCGAGGAGGCCGCCGCTCCCTCCCCCACGGCCGAAGACATCATGAGCCTCCTCGCGAGTAATGGCGAATTCCCAGAGGCGCTCCTCGTAGCAGCAGCAGCGGCGGCGATGGAGGAGGAAGAGAAGGGCGGCGCCGCTCCCCACGAGACCCCGGAGGAGGTGGGGCACCACACCTTGGAGTCGGAGATCGCTGGCATCCTCCTCACCCCGGATGAGGTACTGCCCATCGTGGGAGTCGAAGGAGAAGAAGAATCTCCGGCGACCGAAGCCGCAGACGCCGACTACGATTACGTGACCGAGACGGACGCGGCGGCACGCCCCGAGGACGATGGCGTCGCCGCGTCACCCGAAGGCCCAAAGGTCGACCCGGTGGTGGAGACCCTCACCTCCTCCGTCGGGAAAAGCCTGCCGTCCAGGGAAGCCGAGGGCGAGGGCGCGCACCACCTCATGGAGTTCCTGCAGGGCCAGGAGGGACCTGACAACGAGACCCTGCCGGAAGGGCTGGGACACGAGTTCGAACACGCCCATGACCTCGAGCACCACCTGGAGGCGGAGTTCTACTCCGAGGCCGTTCACGGGAACGAGACCGAGCCCGCCGCAGAACCCGAGCCCGCCGCTGAGCCCGAACCCGCCGCGGAACCCGAACCCGCCGCGGAACCCGAGCCCGCCGCTGAACCCGAGCCGGCCCAGGACCCCGAGCACGAGGAGACCACCGAGGCCGTAGAAGACGCCACGGAGTTCCCGGGCGAGGCTGAGGTGGCCGCGGAGGCCACCGGGGCCGGAGAACCCAATATAGAGATTCTGAACGCGGGCGAAAAGGACCAGAAGAACCCGCCGGTCAACGACCTCTACGGCAAGTACTTCGACGAGAGTGACCTCGACTTCGGGAAGGGCTCCAGCGACCAGGAGAAGCTCCTCTTCCCGTCCGAGACGGAGCAGAAGACCAGGAGCAAGATCGAGATCAAGGAAGTCAACGGACAGCTGTACGAGTACGAGTACATCTATTACTACGACGACGAGTACCCGCTGTACGACGACCAGTACACCTCGACCCTGGACGCAGACCCTGCTGTGCCCGAGCTCCCAGAGATCCCTGCCACCACAACCACAACCACCACAACAACAACCACAACCACCACTACCACACCCGCTCCCACCACCACGACCACCACCACTACTCCTAAGCCCGCAAGCGGCTCCAGCAGGACCCGGGGTGGAAGCAGCAGCAGGTCACGAAGCAGGGGCAGGACGGAGGATAGTAGAGCGGGAGACGAGAGCAGCAGGTCCTCCCACGGCAGCAGCAGGGGGAGAGGGCGTCGCCCGGAGGTGGAGCAGCCGCAGGAGGAGAACGTCATCGAGGAATCCGCGAGGACCCCCGGCCGAGGGAGGACCTTCGAATCCAGCAGGAGCTCATCCCGAGGGAGGGGCAGCTCCTCCCGCGGCCGCGAGAACTTCATCAACGGCGCCGCCCACGGCGTCACGGTCGAGGAGGAGAAGCTCCCCGGACACACCCGCTTCCCACCGCGCTCTCAGGGCATCACCGCCACGACGCCCTCGTTCGCCCGCGAGCCGCTGTTCGAAGAGTCCTCCCGCGTGGGGATCGACGAGCAGAAGCAGGTGCCCCTGATCCCGGAGGTCACCGGTGCCCACGGCTCCCGCGGGGAACAGAGCGCCAGGGGCGGCCGCGTCCTGGGCGCTGAGGTCGCCGGCCCGGAGCTGGAGGCGGAGGAGGAGGAGATGACCACCGACACCCCTCCCACCACAACCATGTCCCCGACTTCGATCTCCATCGCGAACCTGTACGCCCTCTCCCGCGCCGCCGACGCCGAGGACGCGAACGAGACCACCACGCAGGTGCCCGAGTCGTACGACTACCCCACGGAAATCCCGCTGGAGTACCAGGACCTCTACTACGAGTATTACGACGACAACTCAACTCACGACCCCTCCAACCTCACCGAACCCGTCACGGAGGCCGGGGAGCCCCAGGCCGAACCGGAACCCGAACCCACCACGGAGGAGCCCACCACTTCTACCACCACCACCTCGTCGTCAACCACGACTACCACCACGACCACCACCACCACCACCACCCCAGAGCCCACCACTACCACTACTACTACCACCACCACCGCCAAGCCATCAGGCCGCAACCGGTCCGATGGAAGACCTCGCGGACCCTCAAGGTTTGCCGGGCGTACCAGCAACAGGAGCCGATTCCAGCCACAGACCTCGTCGACCACGGAAGCAACCGAAGAGGAATCGAGGACCCGGTCAGGTCTCACCAGGCCCGGAACCCGCTTCAGCAACAGGAACCGTTTCGGAAGCAACCGGTTCAGGTCCCAGGCGAAGGACGACGCCGAAGGGGACGATCAGGCGACAGACGCAGAGGCCCCAGGTACGGACGAGACCACCCACAGAAGCACCGGCGGCTTCAGGACCAGGTTCAACAAGCCTCGCGTCTCCTCCTTCAGGTCTCGAGCCAGCTCAAAACCCGAGAAGGTAACCGAAGCGCCGGCGCCGAAGGCGCCAGCGGCGCGGCCCAAGCCCAGCTTCCCCAGGAGGGGCGCTTTCCGCAGCAGGGTCAGGGGTAGGGGAACCACTGCAGCGGCGGGAGCCAGCACCGAACCCAGCGTCGAGGAACCCGCCGAAAATCCCGTAGGGTTCGGACTGAACGAGGCTGAAGACGAAGGAACGTCGACCACTGATGCCTTTGGGACGCTCAGCACCTCCGCCCCCGCCCCTACAAGCTCCACGCCATCGCGCGGCAGGAGGCCCCTGAACAGACACCGCTTCGGAGGCCATAGAGGAAGAGGCTCGCGCCCGGCTGCCAACGCCAACGCAGAGGAGACTCCCGACGAGGCGCCCAAGGAGACCCGTGCCGAGCCCGCCACTCCACCGAGACGCTCCTCCCTCCTCAATCGAAGCCGCCCCAAACCTTCCTTCGGCTCGCGCTTCAGGAACCGCCCCAACGCAAGGCTCCGCGGCAACGCCCAGACCGAAGCACCCGAGGAGGAGTCGGACGCCCCCGCGGGAGACGCCCAACCGGCGGAAGCCGACGGCGGCCAGACGGTCGCGGAGGAACAGGGGCTGGACGAGCTGGCCGAAGTGGACCCGACCGCCATCGTCCCAGAGGAAGAGGCAGCGGAGGACCCGGCCAACAAGCCCGAACCTCCCGGTCGCGGAGGCGGCGGCAACAGACGCGGCGGCTTCCTGAACCGCTTCCGCAACCGGCCCGCG
Organism: Panulirus argus; assembly: GCA_038088735.1. Lineage (NCBI taxonomy): Eukaryota > Metazoa > Arthropoda > Malacostraca > Decapoda > Palinuridae > Panulirus > Panulirus argus. Next base: position 22,202 of record JAYMFT010016781.1, on the reverse strand, counting down.
GCGGCGCAGAAGCCCGTCAAGAAGCAGAGGAGCACGACCTCGGCTCCCGCCGTCCGCCGCTCGGGCATCTCCTCCCTCTTCAACCGCAGGAACCGGAAGCGCGGGGGCCAGACCACCGAGGCGCCCGCCGAGCTAGACGAGGTCAATCCGACTGTCGTAGAAGCCGACGCCGCTGAAGGAGCAGCATTCCCCGGTAAGGCCTTCAGACGTCGTTAGATTTTACGACATTCAGTCACCCTCTGCAGAGACTCTTGCTGCATCTCGTTCCTCAGACCTGATATCCATGACATATTAAAATATATTTGTAATTATCCAACAACTCCAGTAATTGATTGATATTTAGTAGTGTAGAGAAGATGGGTGTATTCAATACCATTTATTTGTCCGTATGAGACTGTAGAATAGTAATCATATCCTCTTGACTTGATTTATATGTTTGACTGCCTGCCTTTCTCGACGCTAATCAAAAGATCTTATTCTCGGAGCCGTTTATCCCGAACGTGCATGTTGGACGGGGGGGAGGGCGCGGGGCCGTCCGGCCACCTCCCACTTGGCGTCCAGACTGACGGACAGTACGAGACCCAATGAACGACTGATTTGACCACTTGGCAAGCTGGGGGTGAGGTGGGCTGCCCAACGCCCATCGCCCGCCAGGAGGCCCCCATCGTGACGCGTCGACAAGCAAGGCGACCTCATACACGAGACTCAGCCAGGAGAGAGACTTTACAGAGAGACACAACGACGACGACGACGTCTAGGTTTAACACACCAGCAGGGACGGAATTTGGTGGTCTCACCAGCACCACCAGCAGCGCCTCCTCCTCCTCCTCCTCCTCCTCCTCCTCCTGGCCCTAGTGACGAACCTCCATCATGTAGCCCCTCCTCCTCCTTCTCCTCCCCCTCGTATTCCCCCAAACTAGGACCTCCCTGATACACAAGCTTCAATACTTTAAGAGTTATTCTGTAGGCCAGTTTCTTACTATTAGCACAGGTGATATTATCATTTTTCACACTGGACTCTCATATTCCTCCCAACATATGCTGTCCAAAGTCAGTGGGCCACAGTGTCCTCATCCCCATCTTTACCCAGTGGGCCACAAGTCTAAAAACCTTTGATCATGAAGTATTTCTGCTGTACTTTCCCCCTTTTTTCTCTCGACTGTTTTTTTTTTTAACTAATTCTCTTTCACATCTCATCTATTTTTATCTTTTATCTCCTCTCCTCAAGGAGACAACAGCTCTCGGCTGAAAACGTATTTTTATAGTGGCCACAGTGGTGATTAGGTAAGGTGTAAGTAGAATAACCACTGGACAAGAATATGACTTGACCCCCGCTCATTTTAGTGGTCCTTTCATCCTCCTCCAAATCCCTACCTAGCCTTGACCTGAAGATCCCCTTGTGTATGTATTTACTCAACCAAGACTCCTTTTCTTTCATGTAGAGACCCGTGAAAATTTTATTTTTCTTGATCTATGTGTGTGTTTTTTGATGCCACAAGTGTGGAGGACTTTTACCTTTCCCCTCGGAGTCGGTGGAGTAATGTGGCTTTGATCACGCTGTGTTTCCCTTGTCACCAGTGCCGTAAATGTTGACTGATTTCGTGCAACCCTTGCAGATGAATTCCAAGCTGAGGGACAGGACCAGGCACCGACGGCGGCGGCGGCGGAGGAGGCGCCCCTGGACGCAGAGAGCCCGCAAGAGGAGGCCGCCGAGGCCCCGGCGGAGACGGAAGTCAAGGCCAAGCGCCGCAATAGGTTCTCCTTCCTGGGCAGGCGACGCAACCGGAGCTAGAGCGTCTCTCTCTCTCTCTCTCCCCCCCCAGCAGCGGCTCGGTCGTTCCGCCGCCACCAACTACCACCAACCCACCCACCCACCCACCCACCCCGTCCCTCCTCCGTCATCCTCATCGTCACCCACCTCACAGTCTCACACCCTTCCCCCCCCCTCCCTCCTCCCTCCCTTCCTCCCCCAGCGAGTTTCACCCGTCGCAAGAGGTCCGGTCCACTGTCAGGTGCTCCTTGAATCCACCCACCCACCCACCCACCCACTCCGCGATCAAGTCCTCTCTCTCACACACACACACCCACACACCCACGCCGAGATGATGATGGTGATGCCCGGCTCTGTGTATACCACACGCGGGTGCCAGTGGTTGTTGAGAGACGCGACGAGTGAGGAGGTTGGGGGGGGGGGAAGAGACGCACACGGGTCGCTTGGCTCTGCAGAGTGAGTGCCAGGCGGCTCTCCTTGCGTCCAAGGACACGACGCTGGCGCACCTCTCCTAACTGGCGAACGAGAGACGAGTCCCACGCATCAAGCTGGGTGGATCGACAAACACCCCCCTTCGTCTCTGTCTGTACCTCAACGCGACGTCCGCAATGTCTGTAACTCCCTCACCCTCACACACACACGGATGCACCCGAACGCCCCGACCTTCCCTGAATCCTCAGTCCAATAGAGGGAGGGTCAGGCCTGGCTGGCTGGCTGGATGGATGGACCGCAAGACGTGTGACCTCGGTTGTGACGCCAAGACTGCCTCCACCCCCCACCCCCCACCCCCACCCTGTTTCCTCCTCCCCCGCCAACAGAGGGAAATGTGACAGTGGGTCCAGGTCTTTACTCCCCGACTGTACCCCCCCCTGGATATTCCTCCTCCCACCCTTCCCCTCCCCCATCTGATATATCTCCACCCCAGCACTGTACTATGTGGGATTCCCCGGTCCACAGTTGGATCCAGATTCCCCATTGTGTCCCCTCCTACCCCGTGAACTATATACCCTGGGTCTAGGACCCCCTCTGGTCTCCTCACCTCACCCCCCCAGCACTGTACCCTGGGAGCTCCGGTCCACCACTGGGCGTGGGTGTGGGTCGCCCCCTTGGGCGGCGCCCCCACCCAATTATATATCATGGAGGCCCTCCCAAGGCCACCTGTGTCCCTAAGACCTGTCATATAGTTCTCCAACTATGCCTGTAGATAGCGATTTCATTTGACCTTTATTTAATGAATCGTAGACTGTAAATATTTTGTATTCGTTTATTCTCTCTGAAATCTACCCCCTTTTGTAATGTTTAAGATTTAAACGGCCATTTTTGTTAGCCACACACCTACCCCCCCTCCAACATGGCTTCCTAGAAGCAAGAATCATCCGGCTGCTATTGGATCCGTTTCTGTGAAATTCTAAGATCGTATTACAGCATATGTTTCTCCCCCATCCCTGGAGGACAGAGCTCTATACACTGTCGTTATATGACAGTTGATCACACAAGCAGACGCGACTCGGTTTAGAATGTGCCCTTGTTCCAATACAATTGTCTTTTCGGCCCAAATCTAGTTAATCTTTTATGATATAACCGAGTTAAGAATCCATATATATATATATATATATATATATATATATATATATGACTTCCCAGAGGGCCCCGTCCTGTACGAGTTGGCTGCTCAACTGTGACATCACAGGCAAAAGGAAAAATATCCAGTCTCGATGTCACAGCTCCTGGGTCTCGTGCCAGCAGCCCGCAGGATGAGGTGATGACAGTGCTGCTGAAAACAGCGACTGTCATGTATAACAGGACATTGACAAGTACCTTTCTACTTCCCCAAAGTAAATGTTTAAAAAAAAAAAATGAGAAAAACAGTTCACATACACAGACTCCCTCTGCAAACCCAGACCCACAGTCAACAATGCCCGGATAATGAACTTAAGGCTTTTTTTTTTTAATCTTTAAATTTTTCTGTTTAAAATTTTGTCTTTCTCAAAATTTATGACAAGAGTTGTTGAGAAAATATTTCCATTTACCGAGTGTTTGTACAGTCAGCTGATAGCATAAAGGATGGATTGATTTCAAAACATGAATACCTGTATTTTCTCACAGACCTTTTGTCATTATTCAGAATAAATTCCGAGAAACAAAAACATATTTTTTACATAATTTGTGTAAAGTGGGGAAACGAAGAACTAATTGTAAGAACCTGTCATGGCATTAAAATTCATGTTTATTGAGGAGATTGGTGAATGTAAACCTATATGATTTTTTGAACAGCCCAGATTTAAAATCCGGGTGTTTTGACTGAGAGCCGAAAAGTAAAGAAACCCACTTTACTGGACACAGTCCGACCCTATGCATCATCAGTCCGCGGAGCCTATTTTTACGACTGCCGAGGAGGCGTTAGTGGAAGCAAATATATATGTACAGTTTTATGTTATTGTATCCCATGATGATGATAAAAAGATAATATGTCAATGATATAGGAGGCTCCACGGACTGCGTTAGTCCCCAGACAGTCCTACTATACACAGTGGGCAGGGTATTAAATATAACGAATGACGTCACCTCGCGCCCAGATCAACTCTCTGGGATGTGCCAAGATAAGTCTGTGTACAGTGCCTTTGTAAATAAAGATATGGTTACTCAATTGCTTAATTGTATTGTTTTATTTTACGATTTTCCTTTACGTTCTGTGTAATACAGGTTTATCTGAGTATTTAAGAAACTATATTTTGTCTTATAGGCAAACCTGAGGAGTATTCAACAAGAATGTATTTTTGTCTAAAAACATTGAATTTATATCAGTTATTAGAGTCAGTCACTAAATAGATTATTATGCAAATTTTAAAGCTCATCCCACAGTCCATAAGCGTTGTAAGAGAAGGTTGTGCTAAGACTAAAACTGAAAAGGAATCTAGAACAACACCATAAAGAACAAATGTTTTGAACAAATTGTTCTGTTACATACACATGTGGATTAGATACAAGACTTCCATGAGATAAACCTTGACTTGACTTCACTTCAGATTGAGAGGTAGTTGTATACGCTTACAAGAATACATCAATAATCACCGATTGTTACATATATGTATCTGACATGTTTGCCATTACCCACGGTAGCGAAGTAGCGCCAGGAACATATGACGCTTGCAATGTGCTTAACGCCGTGAAAATTCACCTTTGACGCAAGATTGAATCGTCATCAGCTGATGGAAGGGAGTACATTCTTGTCAAGGAAGTTCTCCCCTCAAAGGATTCCGTCATTTCCCTGCTACTGAATGCTGTGCAGCCTTGTAGTAGTGGCAGACCAAAGATAAGAGTCTTAGGGTTATATATATACATATATATATATATATATATATATATATATATATATATATATATATATACATATAAAATCTACGTAGTGCTGAAGAAATGAATGGTGTCAAAAATACAGACGAGAAATCGTCACACACACATTCCTGGGGAATGTTTGTTTACCGCACAGGGGCGGTTATGAACCCCTAAGGTGGGGAGCAGTCATTCAGGGAACCGAAATACTGATCTAAGCCGAATTAAGAGTATTGTTAATGTCGAAACCTTTCCCCCTAAAGCCGCCTTTTATTTCAATACACGCAAATACCTAATTCGATTTTTTCCTTATACTATCACTTGTTAATTATCTCCTTTCCCTCTTGTATAACTCACACTCGGGCATTGGGGTTGGTGATTAAAGTGATTAAAGGAGTTTAAGTGCAAGCCAGCCAATCAAAACATCGTAATTGACATACAAGCATTAGAGTACCAGCACAGATTCCATGAAAGATAATCTTTACACTTTGAGAAAGTATCAGGTTGGTATAAACGTTAACTACCTCTTGCCCGTAATGCAAAAAATAAAAAAAAAATGAAGTCAGTGGGCTATAATTTTACGGAACTTGAGTTCATTTTACATTAGAGGAGCCCAGTATGCAGGATTACTTAATTTGTCAGCTTCAGAGGTGAGAGTTAGGCTTTAAAAATCTATGCTAGTCCATACACTAAACCTGAATGATAAATATACGAACCCACTTCCAGCCCCCACAACCACCAAGCTGTCTTGTGAGTTTTAGGTTAAAATTCTTGAATCGGCCTCGTCTCTGCTTTGAGGCAAAAATTCACAATCATCAATACTCTTTTTAATGCATTGTTATCCCACACACACGCCATAAATATATTCCATACACTCTCTAAGTCTCCATAAATAGCTCCTGAGGTGGAGCAGCGTTTAAACAGAGTGGATAATGTGCATAGATAAAGTATGAAGTCTTAGAGCCATCCCTAAATCCTTAAAAAGCTATTGAGGATTTTTCAGTCTGTGGATGTAGTTAATATGTTGACACTGACGGACTTAATGACCCTGGTAGTTAACATATCTTGAGCCTAAAGAACCAACCAACATATTTCAACAGGTCGTTTATAATATGATAAGAAAATTGAAAACTTAATGGAAGTATCTTTAGATTGAGAAAGTCCCGCACAGAATATTCCATGGATATCACGACTGTTTGAGAGGGTTCAGTGCAGTTCTGCCTTTTTTTTTTTCATCGTTTTATAAAATGCATGTATCCAGGAAGGTTGAATACGTAATTAACGTGTAGTAATTGTACTGAATGACAGTAATTAGGAAAAAACATTGGTTGGAAAAGCAATGTATATTTTTTTCCCACTAGGTCAACCTAGGCTTTCTTTCCACGTTCACAATCCATCCCTTGACTTTAGTCGATTTACTAATTTTTTGGGTCTTTTTTATTTATTTCGTAGTAAATAATTGTGCATTCAATGCATTAATATGTAATTCTGAATAATTTCAAGCAATTTTCATTTGTGCAAGTACATTAAGTTTACAAACAAATGCATTTGTCATCCATACTAAAGTTGCCTAGCAACACATTCACCCAAAAGGATTTAAATATTTTTAAATGAAAGATTCTTTAAAATGCTATGATGATACAGACTATATCATCTAGAAATAAGTATATTTTTTTCTGACTAAATCGGAATGGAAATTGGATTGGTATAACATTAATAATGGATAATAATTATTCGGTGAAGGCAACTGAGATCGTGACACTGTGGCCTTTGGCGACGTGTACTGTCAGTTGATCTTCAGAGAGGTGGGTGTTGGCAGGTCTTTTGGCTTCATAGTTTGGTCTCTGATAATGTGTATAGTGAGAGTGTGTATATATATATATATATATATGGTCTTGCAGTCATCGTTAACCTCTGGAAAAGGTATTATTTTTCTCGGTTGTTGGATATAGTAGAACGTTGACGTCCTTAATGACCACGGGTTATGCTTAAAGACCAAATAACCAACCAACCATCTTTATATATATATATATATATATATATATATTTGAAGATTGTAGTTGGTTGGTTGTTTGGCCTTTAGGCCTATCAACTGCCAGGGTCATTGAGGCACAACCCGTTTAATTACGGAGATTTTTTTTTTTTCATTTATTTTGGATTGTGGCGTTTGCTGTTGATAGTCTAAATCTTACCATTACCTATTTTTGTGTCATTTAGAGAAATCTTGTTACAGATACTGATCATGGAATTGAGGCTAGGCTGTAGTAATGTGGTAGCCTTTTTGATATGAACTTTAACCTATGAAGTGATTTTTGGTGGTTCTTAAGAAAGACTTGATATATATAGTCTTCGGTTTTGCGTGAGCGCTTATCTGTATCTAGAAAGCTTGAAAAATCCAAAGCCAACCTATACCCTGCCCAGTGTACTTTTGAATCCTTCATTTATCTTCAGATTACATTAACGAGAAGAACTCTTAAAGCTTTTATTAACCTCAACAGACCTGCATCTTGCTAACTCTTCATACGATGCACCAGTCCTGTCACTCGCATAACTGCTTTGGTCAATATTAAAAGATATTTAGTCGTACAAATGATTGACCAAACCTTTCTAACAAGCTGCATATGCCCGTCTTGCCGTATTCTGTTAGGTCCTGTTTTTGGTTTTGGCCAAATTGAACAGAAAATTGTGGTTTTAAGGACTGCAACAGCTTGCAAGAACTGGTGCAATGGTTATGCAGGTTAACTTTCATAAACAGTTTTGAAAATTAAACTAAATACCGGACATATAAGATGATGTAGTTCTACGGTTTTGACTGTGAATTTGTCTCGATTTAACATGTAGGATGGTTGTTATATTCGTTATATATTTTTTGTTCCGTTTATATATGACACCGCGACTTTCCCGCATAGAATTTGTGCTAGAGTTCGTGTGGTAATTAGATTTCACAGACAGTGTTTAGTTTGGTCATACCATACTTTTGCTGATGTTTGCACAGTGGTAGATAAACTGTAATGTATTTTGACGCAGAATAAGAACTAATACAATATAGTCTGTTGCTTTGTGCTGAGATTTTGTGGTGGTTCGCTTCCGCCATCGTTTCAAGCGTGAAAACCTCTCCTTTACGAAGGTGTTTTGTAGAATTTATTTGCCATTCCTTCAGCTCTGTGCTGTTAGCGTGATACAAACTACTAATCTTAGTAGTTTGACAAGGAACAAAATCACATCAACTTGGTTTGGTACACGGAAACGGAAACCGTTGCAGTTATCTGAATATGTTTTGCTTGAGTGTTTTACTCTACGTTATGAAGCCGATTTTCCTGCTTGCAAGGTTATTCGCACACTTTAAGGCAAACTAAACGTAGTGTAGTTTCTCAAAGCTTTACCGAGGTTGCACAGGAAATGTATTTAGGTATATATGCAACACAAAAACAATCCATGGTATTAAACGCCTTCCTCAAGTGTGGACTTACCATGAGCGCATATCCTGGACGGGGGCTGTGAAGAATGAAAGGGAAAGTGAGGAATTAGTGGTGACATAGTTCATATATACGTATATATAATGCTAGTTCATTGTGTGCACGTAAGATTTACAGGAATAACTCGATGGATTCTATCGGTAGAAAAGTTACGTCACGTATTATAGTCATGGTAGTTTTCAAGATTATATCATGAGCATATTTTGAATATATGCATAAAAATTAACATTGAATTTACTGACTGGTCTGTTCCGGTGGGACAAACTTTGCCAGTGATTCTGAATGTGTTCTTTTGTTCCCTTAAGGTAGGCATTGATGGTGGGAGCAAGAGAGCCATCACATCCGATTGCAAGTTTTGGACAATTCGCCCAACGCTGGTGAGCCGTCAATGGCGTCGATTAATGACCTCTCCCACAGCCTTGGTGGACGTTGTGGGCTCTAATCGATACTGATTTATTCTCGAATCTCTTGATTTGCAAAAGCTAGTCCGTAGAAAAAGTCTACAAGTCTAGTATTGAAACTTAGGATAGAGAAAAGCTAGTTCGCACTCCTTTCATATATTTCATCAGTGTTTGAATGGACAGGTTCTTTGGGTATTTAGCTGTGAGTGTTCGTGCAGAGGTCATGTGTTCATGTAGTGCTTCTTCAAATTCTGTCGAACTTCATTCGGTTTGTAAGTCAATAGGCAAACTGATTAAACTAATATAAGAAAATATGGCTGTAGGATCTAGAAATGCCTAATCTGTTTTTTTGAAGCATTTTAGAGAATGCTGCCATGCACTGTATTACCAATATGTTGGATGATATCGGATGTCTATGAAGATATAGGATGATAGCACTAGGATCCCGATTCCTCTATCCAGGAATTAAGTACTGAAAACTGAAAGATATTGGGGTGGAGTTAATGCTTATGGAACTTTTCTCAGAGTAGCAACGGTTTCGTTTCATATTAAATACTATATTTACCCCTGAAATTCGAATACTTCGTTTTTTTTGGTTAGTTTCATCGTATCATAGAAAATGGACATAATATGGCGGTTCATTTAATGATAAAGTTTTCCCCTATACAAGAGTATGTAAAAGCCTGATTAAGGACATGATTGGTTTATAGAGAGCATGAACTAGTCTGGATACAATATAAGGGAATTCTGGGTGTGACAAGAGGCTGAAACTAAGCATCTCTCCTTAGAAATTACTCTGGCGAAATTTGAATTAACGTAGTAGTTGTTTCATTGTTTTTGACAATTTGCCTTTTGTTTGAAGCGATATACATTGAATTTGGTCAATTCAGATGAGGTTTAGAGCCAATTCCAATTGTTTTCACTTGTTGTTTTCATCCCAGTCTACATTTTATTCAAGTAAGAAGGTAAATCACATTCCGAAGTCAGAAGGGATGCATGTATTCTCCAAAACTGTTTCTGGGATGAATTAGGGTCGTAATTCAATGATTTTATAGGTGAGATTTCTTTATTAATTCTGTAATCGATTTTGAGGCTCAGAATACAGTCCTGTAAAGGCATATGATATATACGAAAACTTTATTTCAGGACATTGCAAACTTGATGGAATAAGATACTTTTTCTACCATATTTGGTCACCTATCTATTTCTCATTATGTGGAAAAGTATCTGTTCTACGGCAACTTGTATGTAAATTAGCAATTAATACAATAAAACTTGGTCCAGTCATCTCGACACGTACTAAGAACTTACAGTATATATGATCATTTGTGAACGTTTCTACCGTTGTGGTAGCTAAATTAGTTGGCAAACTTATTGAACGTTTTGTTCAAGATTAGATTTTTGCTTTTAAATGTGTATCATGAATGTTGTCACGGAGGGGTAATGTTAGTTTGAACATCTGCATGTGCCATTTTGCTTCTGGTAGGGTAAAAAAAGGTTAAATTGACGTACATATGTCTTTTGTTAGCGTAATGGCATTTTCAGACGTTAAGATAATGTTAAGTAAGCCCGTGCTGGTGTAGTTATCCAAGTAGGTGTCAATATCTCGTCTTGATCGGAATTAGAAGCCATTGTCGGTACCGGAAGCATTCACTTCCCCACCAGCATTATGCAGCGCTGTTGCGGCCGAGGCCCGACGCCCGCCAGTCACCCGCGCTAACACACACACACACACACTTGTGTTGTTGACACAGGCAGCCTTATTTATTTATTTATCGAAGGTTTTTTTTTCAAGTACCTTTCATTTTCGGTCTTTAACTGATGTTGTTTCAGTCCAGGAGTAATGATTTATAGTAGAACTAGTTGATAGAATGGAAGTTCTGTTTATTTAGCAATTGAAATGTTATATGTTGGCACAGTTGGAAGTCATCGAGTGTTGCAGGTTAAATGTATTTCTAGAATATTGTGCTTCGTATGGATTTTGAAATTCTGTTATATGCCGTGAATGTTATAACGATAGAATTATTATCTATCCTTAGTTCATGATGGTATACAACTGTATAACCAATTTGTAAACATTATGGAAGGTCATTGTAGGATGTTTAATGTATTTCTTATTTATGGAAGAGGTAGTGCAAGGTGGCAGCGAAATTTAATCTTGCGATCGCATAGCATTTAAGGTGCAATAAAAGATGAAAAGGAAACTGGAAGCATTTTTTTTTTTCCTAGCAGGCTTGAAAAGTTAATTAAATTGCTTATCTTATCACTATTTCCTGGTCAGAGATTCCAGACACAGGAGGAGGTATATTAATTTTGTTATTGTGCTTATTTATCTAGATAGACTAAAGCTTTAAAATAGAACCCTAGACTTAAATAAGCCAATGAAAATCTTAACAAAGAAGGACGTAAAGATAATTGAACACAGATTCGTTGCTTCCTAGGCCAAGCTGCACATTTATACGAATGTACGTCATTTTCATAATGGGAAACAGGACATGAGTTTGAGTAATTGACTCAGTTGAAGGATTATTATACAAGTACATGATCGAAAGTTCCAAAACGCCGTTGTTACGTGTTGGAGTAACAGCAACCTGGTCATGTTTCGCTGTTACAGAATTAATAACAAATGTTGCCATGAATTCAGTGATTGCAGTGTTGAAATTGATAATGTAATGGTCCGTAAAAGCAAAGGATGATGTTCTAACCCACGTGGAATAACTTAAACGTGGACCCATGTGCTGTAAACATGCGTCGTAATTTAAGCTCATGAAATGAATTAACGTGTTAATGATTTACCTGTCTACGGGCAATTTATTTATCATGAAATAGGCCAGCTTTAGCAAGTAGTTAGCTACTATATCATGTGTAATTATCGAATTGTTCCTCAGTAGTTGAATCAGTAGAAACAAGATGATTAATATACTAATAATTTTTCCTTTGAAGTTAGCTGACGGTTACTTCAAGTAATATTGAGTTGTTGTAATGTAAATATACAATTTCCTCCAGCGATAACAGGAAAATGGTGATCATATTTGTCATATTCTTTAACCCGTTCCAGTGGACGACTGAATATCTTAAAGCTATGTATTTTTTTTTATATGGGAAAAATTGTAGTATTTCATGTGATAATAGACAAGGTTTATTCACTTCGATTGGATGATGCTTATATTGACAGTGTACGTGTGCTGATTTCATTATTTTCATTTGGTTGAATCTGTTCTAGATGTATTCCATGCCTAAGATTTTCTCGGATGTCAGGAAGGTAGTATGTTTGCTAGAAATGTTAGCTAACTAGTTTGTTTGCTTGATTAAGGTATTGCGTATCTAGTCTTGCTTGCTTTGCGTCGTTGCTAACATTCGCTGAAAGTGTTGTGTGTCTGGCAGCTTGAAATAAAACTTGCTAATCCGTGTTGTGTTTGGGTAACATTGGCATCGTGCCATATACATTTACTAGAAATTCTGGAAACGCTGTGGGTGTATGCTAACATGTGTATACACTAGTGTTGGCTACCATGTTTATATTTATTAGCAAATGTTAGCAGCGATACATAAGTTAGAGGTGCTGGCCAGCTTTCTATGCTTGCACGCAGCATCGAATGCCTGGTGATGCGCGCTAGAAGCGACTCCTAGGTGAAAGTGTGCTAGAAGTTGTTTGTAGGTGATTTGTAGAAGTTCTGATAAGATTTGTGTATTTCCCAACAACATTATAGTCATTTTGATAGACGTATTGCAAGCAAAAGCCAGCTGGACAAAGCAAAAGGCTTTTCAATTCAGTCGGGGGATTGAGAGAGAAGAATTTTGGGATGTGTTGCATGAACTGATGAAATTTTACTCTCTCTCTCTCTCTCTCTCTCTCTCTCTCGTAGTCATGGCGTTCTCATCGCCCTGCACCAGTCTGCCATGCCCGAGGCAAACCATGCCAGTTTACCAACCCAGATTTCTCCTTTGTGTGCATGTGTGTGTGCTGAAGGATCATGATCTAAGACTGTGGCTGTTCAAAACAAACATTTAATAACTAAGAATGTACTAGATTCAGAATGAAGTATATGGAAGGTATATTTGATTAGTGAGGACAGAATGGTAACTACCTTGTTGTGGGTCGCTTTGAATTACGAATGTTTTGCTTAATATTTGTGTGCGAAATTTATGAGGATATGTATAGTTAACGATACAGTGTTTGTAATTACTGTTTATTATTCTGTAAAGCACGATTTTTTTTCCTCCCACTAACGTTTTAAGTTAAGCTTAGACTGACTTAGGTTAGCTTAAGTCCATATAAGTTATAAATGAATATCCCGATCATGCTTTCCGTCCATATTTTACTGTCTGTTGCCGCGTGAAACGCACGGAACAATATCCTTTGTATATTATAAGCTGGTCACACGTCTTCTTACGTCTTGTTCAGCTATTAAAGTAGCTGCAGTCGCAGTAAAGTCTCCATTTACCACTTATTAGTTGCTATAATTAAGAGATAACGAGAGCATGTAGTGCACCATTAGAGCAGCAATAATTTTTTAACATTCGGAATGTTTTGTATGTCTGGTTTCTCACGCCTCTGTTTTCGTTGCAATTTGAAGATGGCAAACTTTACTCAGGCGCACCCAGTCTCATTGCCACGGAATTAAGTTTTATTTCAGTTTTATTAATTAATATCTGATTATTAAAAAAATGCAGCTCTTTCTTAGCTCCCATTGTTGAATATGCAAGAATCAATCTCTAGAAAGCTAATTGGACAATTCTGTTTTGTCTTGGATTTTCTGTCATCATTGGCTTGGTTTGATGACGGCAATGTTTCCATTAGCTTGAAAGGGGGCTAGGGTAGCGTGAGGAAGAGAAGACAAACTTTAGGGAAATGTACAGTTCAAGAATCTTTTCTTGCTGTTGCGTTATGTAACCATTCACCTGCGTATGGATTGGTTGTACGTTTGGCAGCGAGGTATGCGGGCGTTAGTACTAAGGTGATGTTGAACTCGTTGGGAATTACATCAGCCACATTGTTTCATTCTCCCTACTACAGCTGAGCTAATCTAGCCCACGTTGCATCAGCTTTATACTGCTGCCATCTGGTAGCTAAAGGAGGCCTTGACCTATCTTGGAAACCTTTCATTCCAAAATGTTTTTTTTTTGAGTAATGCGAAGAGCATTTTAAATGCATCTTGCATTTATATTGTCCCGTGGGTTAGTGACAGACAGCATTAATAATTTCTAACATGTTCACTCAAAAGGTCAATGTAAAAAGGATTTCATATGGTGTACTTGTATGAAAAAGCCTAGAATTGTTTTTATATTAAGGTCGCTGAGGCCAAGCTACAACGGTATCTCTAGAATCACACAGTTGCTTACATACTTTAACTATAGCCTTATCATAACGGTTTATTTTAGTGGTACTGTGTATAGCTTGATAGATTGAGTCAACAAGAAGGTTAAATTATCATTGTTCTCTCTCAGATCAACCGAGATGGTGTGGCTGGCAAGACGCTGTGCGTTGCAGGTCCCGGTTACATAAGGTCTCTTTACCTCTGTGGTCGGTTCCTCGCGCTTCGTCTGCAGGCCGAGAATGTAATTGGTGATGTCTTTGACCAAGTAGCTAACCAGGAGGTGGATGCGACACAGTGATTCAGTTTTAAGTATATCGCTTATTATGGATTTTTTTTTTCCTATACTGTATGTGTTGTGTTTAGATTTCAGGTGCGGATATAAACATATGCGTAACCGGAGCAGACTTATTGGTTGTTATCGAACACGTGGGTGAATAGATAGATCGGGTTTTTGAAAAGTTATTTGGATGTGTTTGTAGGTAAAAAGAAAAGAGATTGGGTTGGTTGGTATGGGGACACTAAAGGATAAGAGTGTTTGGGCAAATATTTTGTTCACGCCTTACGCATTTGAATAGGCAAGTGAATGAATAGTCAGTTAAAGAGGAAGTAGATTTAGCTGTAGGTTTGACTGGGAGAAAGGTTTATAGACTGGTAAGTAGACTGGCTGGTGTACAAGTAACTAGTCAGGTTAGTAGTTAGGTAAATGCAATAGTGTGTTGTTGGATTGGTAGGTGGCAATATTACACAGGTTCAGGTGAGGGGAGCGTCCGACGCTCACATGGGGAACAAATTCCTCAGTGGTTCTTCTTGCTAGAGCCCGGTTGAGCCTCGGGGGTCCGGGGTGCAGGCTTCAAACCTGTAGCTGACTAGCGTCAGAGTGGTTCGACTCCACCTGCTGGGCGGAGGTCGTCACCACCACGGCCGCGTCCCCATCGCCAAGGATGAGCCAAAATATTACACTTAGAAAGTTGTGGCCGGGATGTTTTGTCGTTGACAACGTGGCTCTTTTAAGTCGACGACTCCTCTTGTCGCGGACTAGGCTTCGAATCCTTTGATACTTTAAACAGAAAAAAGAACAGGTTCATGCAAGACTTATAGCTACTTATGTAATTATATACATTTTTCCGTAAGTGTTAAGTGAAGCTGAGTTCGTTGTGTTGCTTAGCCGGCTTTTGGGTATTTAGCCGACGTGGACAAAATTCCGAGGAATTGAATCGATCTTCCGTCGTCTCGGCAGCGAGCGAGGTTGGTATACGATATTTACATTCCCTTTGCACTGGAAGCCACAACAGCGATACGCATCCTCCCAAACCTTCGTCAGTGTCTTTATGTTAATTACCTTATAATTAGGTGTTACTCTCTTCTCCCATTTGCACAATATTGAGGAAAATGTCTCGCTTAAGCAGGTATTGTGAGCGGTAGAGAGAAAGAGGAATTCTTTATTATTTTCTGTTCCCTCCCTTGAGCACGACGCTACTACTACCCACAAGGCCGGTGGTACGACCTGCAAAGCACGACGGTACGACCCACGAGGTCGGATATTGCGACCTTAGGTAATAGTGGCCCGTCTTAGTGTGGCTCAGATGAACCATGATTTATACAGTTCCAGTGGTCTCTTTAACTAGGGTGGGTGTGGGTTTGACGTCGTTATCTTTGCCGGGTCCTTTATCAAGGGTGAGAGCAAGGCTTTACATCATAATAAGGGTGATTCTATCCTACTCAAAGGGTGTACGGTTGTGGTCTTGGGGCGTACCGTCATATTAACATGACTTAACTCAGGAGTTTCCAAGGCATGGTTCAAGCGTTAGGCAGGGTTATGTATGTACACAGCACTTGAGAAC
>JAYMFT010016770.1:0-16622 GCA_038088735.1 Panulirus argus | reverse complement strand
CCTTCCCATACAATTTTCCAGGAATACTCAACAAACTTATACCTCTATAGTTTGAACACTCACCTTTATCCCCTTTGTATTTGTACAATCGCACTATACATGCATTCCATCAATCCACTGGGACTTCAACATGACCCATACATACATTGAATATTCTTACCAACCAATTAACAACACAGTCACCCCCCTTCTTAATAAATTCAACTGCAATACCATCTAATCCTGCCGACTTACTGGATTTCATCTTCCGCAAGGCTTTCACCACCTCCCTGGGGCTGGGGAGAAAGAATACTTCTCACATATCCTCTGCACGTTGTAGATGGCGACTAAAAGGGGTGGGAGCAGGAGGCTGGAAATCCTCCCCTCCTCATTTACTTTTCTAAAAGAAGGAACAGATGTGGACCAAGTGAGGATTTTTCCCTCTAAGGCTCAATCATCTGTTCTTCTTGAAGCTACCTCGCTAATGCAGGAAATGGCAAATATGTATGAGGTTATATGGCACATGATAATTCCCTTTTGGTGAAGCCGCATCATCAGGAATACAGTCTTGTCACCTCATCAAAGAAATTCTTATTCTTAGGGAGACCACTATTTCCCAGCTACTGGAGGTAGATCACAGAAAAGATGGATACATATATTGAGAGAATTGACCAGTGCAAGGGAGAATTTTTCAGTTGATGATATCAGAGGAATGATTGGAGATCAGATGCAATGAGATTCTTTTGTGGGAGCCAGGCATGTTCTATAGATATGGCTGAGCGGAGGAAGCTGGATGTGTTGGAAATGAAATGTATGGGGACAATATGTGGGGTGAGGTGGTTTGTTTGAGGAATTAATGAAAAGGTTGGAGAAAAGTGTGGTAATAGAAAAAGTGTGGTGGAAAGGGCTGAAGAGGGTGTGCTGAAATGATCTGGACATATGGAGAGAATGAGTGGGGAAAGGTTGAAGTGGAAGGAATAAGGAGAATGGGGAGACCAAACTGGAGATGGAAGGATGAAGTGAAAAAGATTTTGAGTGAATGGGGGCCTGAACATGCAGAAGTGTGAAAGGCATTCACAGGATAGAGTGAACTGGAATGGTGTGGTATACTGGGGTTGATGTGCTGTCTGTGGATTGAACCAGGGCATGTGAAGTGTCTGAGATAATCTGTGGAAAAGTCTTTGGGGCCAGGATGTGGACAGGGAACTGTGGTTTCGGTACATTAAACATGACACTTGCGAATGGACATGACCTTTCTCTGTCTGTTCCATGCACTACCTTGATAATACGAGAAAAACATTAAAGTATGAAAAACAATATATATATATATGTATATCTATATTAAATTACTGGAGTCCATCTGCATGAGGTTACATGGCATGTAAAAAGTCCCTTTTTGGTGAAGCTGCATCTTCAGGGATACAGTCTCGTCACCTCGTCAAATAAGTTCTCACTCCATAGACCACCATTTACCTGTGACTGGAGGCAGACCAAAGAAAAGATGGATATGTGCAGTGAAAGAATTGACTAGCACTAGGGATTTTTCAGTTGATGATATCAAAGAATAATTGGAGATTAGATGCAATGATGTTCTTTTGTGTATGAAGATGGTGTGAATAGAAATGTAGGTTTCACTGATTGTCTTAGCATGCAAATTGAAAAAAAATATTGTAAGTGTTTACAAAATTGAAGGAAGTCAATATTTCTCTTTAAAGCATTGGGCATATGTTGAACGTAAACAAGAGTGAATTTTAGAGACTGTGTGTACACTCAGTAAAAGAAGCATCTTCCCAGATGGGTATGATGAATTACAAAATGATCAATACAACTTGTGTTGTCTCATTAGGGTTTTTAAGTGTGAATGTGAGACAAACTTCCTGATAATCATGGTAGCCTCACTTTATAGTTATTTCCTTCAAATTATGAAATCTATTGTGGCATATGACAGGCAATGTTTCTTGCAATCATTATATTGCAATATCTTGAAAGCAGAGCTACCTGTGTAATGCCATATCAATGGGAATTTCTCAAAATCCTTTGTACATGTTGACAAACTGTTTCACACAAAATGTTACAAGATACTTGGTTTACTGTGTGTACCTGTCCCACTCTATTTGATCTGAGAGAATGGAGTTAATTATTGTAATGCATAACCAAATGTACAAGAATGGAATGTATATCTAGCTGAGTCACTGTGATACTGTTGTCCCAAATATCAATCGAAGTCAAGTTCATATACATATTATTCATCAGTTTTTGACGAGTTTCCCAACTTATTCTTATGGTTGTAGAAACTTCATTTTGCATAGGTCTAACCATTCTAATCCATCAATGAAACACAAAGCAAGAAAATACATGAAGTTATGCAGCTGCATGCTTATAGTTCCAAGAACAGATTTTGGAGTAAGTGCTTATCCATTTAATAAGATGCACGTATTCTATTCCTTTTGAAGACTAATTTTGCAACATCATGTTGGGATGATACATTATGACTAGCTTATATACTTCTCCATATCAATGTTTGTTCTTAGCTCTTTTAATATGGATTTGTAGAATATCAACCAAATAAAAAAAAAGTAATGTTACAAAGTCTTTTATTAATTTCTAAAAAAACTGATACTACAATTCTTTCACCATTGTGTTTGTGGCTTTTCTGTACATATACTTGGTGCATGAAAACTTCTGTGATACTGAGCAACACAAGAAACAGTCATCTCTGTACAAAGTTCCTTTTAGACTGTTTTTTTCAAGAACATTTTGGGTGTACTGATCTTCCCTCAGTTGACAAACATATGAGCATTTATTCACAGTATCAACCAAACCAGTAGCCTTATATCTTCTCTAAAGTATTATGAACTATCATGAACAAATACCTTTCCTGCTACCTATACATATCTAATGTTAAAGACCAATAACACAATATGGGTTTTTCCTGGTTATTCAGCTTTAATTTTTATCCCTCACTCTCAGCTCTGCTCTCAATAACTTTTTTTCTTAACTGTGACAGCAGAAATAACTCGTATAGTTTGTCATCAGAATCTTGCCATGTTTTTCCTCATGTCTTTCCAGCTTCTCTGATCCCCTGTTTTCTATTGAGCTCTGCAGAATTTGGGCATACAGAGATGTATCACTCAAAATATTTTCTATTAATGCTTCACTGTCAAGAGGCTTTCTTCCACTCCTATCCTTTCTTTTCCCTATTAACCTTTCTCTACAGTAGTCCCTATATCCAATGTACACTCCTTGTGTAGATGTATCATACTCAAAATATTTTCCATCTATGCTTCACTATCTAAAGATTCTACTCTCACTCCTGTTCTTTCTTTCACTTGCAATCCTAATATCCACTGTACACTCTTTGTGTAGGATAATCTCAAATATTCTAAATCAGTATCTCCATAAGTTTATTACAGTTAACTAGAACATAACTTTCTAAATAAAATGATAAACAACTCAACCTAATGAAACATTGTTTACTTGTGCTATGTGCCTTTAAGTTATGCTGCTTCACTGATAAGCGTATGAAGTACTCCAAGAGTACTGTCAGGCATACACAGTGAGATGTGTGTGGTAATTTTGGAATCTTTTTGTTACAAACAAGCATGATTACTATGAGTTTTCATCACTAGTATCTGTTATTTTGTATGAGTGTCACAGTTTCACAAATTATCTGAGGATGCAGATCTCGTACAGGCTTCCTTGACATCTCCGCATATACTGACCAGTGTATGGAAGTAATTTAAGTTGCAGCATTGGATAACAATTTATGGAATACCGCTAAGAGCATTAATGGCAGTAAATTTTGCCTCGAGGCTGAGGTGGGTGATTAAAAAAATCTTAACGTATATGCCCCAGCCGCAGTGAACAGAAAAAAATTACTGGTGCATATACACTCTAGCTGCAGTAAACAGATTAAAAATCTCTACTACTATAAAACAAGGTAACTTACATGTGATTGACACTAGTTTTCACATGTCTCTTATGTCATTCTGCTCTAAAGGCTTTGACCCATATCCCTAAAGGCTGCAAAAATTGTGACCTACTTTCTTTTCTAATCAAACTACCATTAGATACTGGGGAAATGTTAACACTGGAACATTCAGAGCATAAAAAAAGCTAGCACTAACCACCTCATACACAGGAGTTTTTGAAAAACCTCTCATCTTTAGCATCACAAATATACACTCTTAGATTAAGTTTAAACCACAATCTGCTCTATAATTAATGAATCTGAATTTGATAAGAATTCAACAACATATTTGCTTGCTTTTCCTTGTCTGTCCATATCATTTATCCTTCTGTATGCTTATAAACAAAAGTAATATTCATATTGAATTATATTTTCACAGTTCATGAAATGACTTGATCCTCATCAGCCCTTCTTCATAAGTCCAATCTAAAAGCTGAACATCATAGCGATGATCTGGTCCTTATCTCCAGCTATCCTTCCCAGATGCCATTTACAAACATTTTTTTCCCTATTTCACCACTCCTTTCATGATTAGAATTCTAATGATACTCAGTGCCTCATCTCTTGTGTCTGAACAACGAAGTTCTCCTTACTAGCCCATTGCTTATAACTAATACAATGTTTACATCCAATATAAATATACAGTACAAACATTATTCTTCCTCTTATCTTTTAATCCTTGCTCCTCTCAGTTATGGAACTCCCCCACATTTATTTTCCTTTGATATAAAACCCACAATTTTTCTAAATGTAAAACATACAGGTACATACTATCATCCTGTTCCCCAGAAAATATAAGGTGAGCCATGCTTGTACAAAGGGCATATGTCAATGCATCACTGTGCATGTCCTTGTAGTCATGTGCATATCCCTTTGCTACTTACTAGTATAAGAAAAAAGCATCATAGATAGACTGCTAAAGCATCCCTGTAATCATAACTGCATCAGTATATCTGATCCTTGTTTGGGTTCCATTTTTCAGGTACAGATTTGCTTCATAGTCTTTGCTGAAGGTCCAGCAGAGGAGAAACACATCTGTGTCCTCAGATATGATTACTATAGATTCATAGCCTGCTGCTGCTGCATGCGTTGAGTGAAGGATGAGCCTGGTATCTGCCTCCTCGTGGTTGGATTTGAGCTCTGGAACAAGCACATAACCACCTGTATCAGTAAATTAGAATCGGCCTTCCCCACAGGTCAAATACAATATTATAGCTCAAATTTGCTGTGCCTTTTGGTTGATCCATTCATTTGTAACGAATTTAATGAAGTTCATTTTGTAGGATGAATTTATAATATTTTCCACTGAACTACTGTTAGTCTGGTAGTTACATTCTTGTATTGAATGTTGCCACTAAATGAACCCCTGATATGTTGATCAGTTTTCTAAATGGGAGATATCAGTTACAGCATTATTTGACTCACTATGTAGAGCCTTCTAGGAAGCCGGTGTCTGAATCTGCTTTTACCACAATAATATGTAGCATCCAAAGATAACTCCAATGTCACTTGAGCATTATCAATCACATCTTATAAAATTTTTCTTCACAAAGATAGAGGCTTGGATCAATGTTCATCAGTTCAACATAATCAAAAACACCACATATTTAAGACAATAGTGTTTAAAGGTGTTACATTATGGATTATATACACATAGTTGCTCTGTGATGCATACTTTGAATATACATCTGGTGGTCTCAGGTTATTCAAATGAGACTGCTATCAAGCAAAGACATGTTACTTATGGATAGATCTTTGAGTGATATAAATTGAACTTGGTTGCCCCGAGCAATTTTGATTAACCACTCAACATGATGGACTAACACCATTACTCTTAATACAGCCTATAGAGCCTCCCTAACTAATCAATCCTATGCTCTTCCAAAATCACTAAATGCTGGTGGACAACTTCATCTGAAAATGCAAGAACCTGTCCTTCAGAGACTCTACACAATGATTCATTCTGATATAAAAGAATTATTTGTATTTTCTATCAAGATAACTGGAGACGAGAAAATGCATCCTTGTCTTTCCCTATTCTTGTCCCTAACTAAAGTGCCCTTTTTCCAGCCCCTGGCTCCCATCTTTTCTTTTTTTTTTAACCAGCAGAAATGGGTTTCTGGGGAATTTATTACTCTTTACTGTATATCAAATAATCATAGTTCTAGGTTGCATGTATAATTCTATAGAAATTTAAACATTCTCTCCCTCTGTAAATGAGACCAAACAAAATATTCTAATACTTCTTTATTGATTACTTCTGGATGGCACTGGGAAATCTTATGTTTAGTCACTCTATATTTGCTGTTGTTAGGCCATGCACAAAACATTATCACTAAGCCTTTCAGATAATGTAGGTCATCTCCTTCCCGGTAAATAAAATGTTTTGTAAAGAGGCACTGTTTGCTATGGAATTCTATTACTTAAGTAGAACCTGAAGTTGATAAATTATTTGAGGTCTACCTGGTATTCAGCAATTTTGGCAATTTTCAGTTATGGTTTTGCTCAAAAAGCAAAACAAGTCTTTTCTGCCAGATCATAATTTGTGCTGCCATTTTTCATATCTTTGTCCTGATAAATTCTTGTGACATCACAAATTTGCACATCACCTGGTCTTCTGCCAGGATCTAACATACCATATGGTCTTCCATAGTATACCAATACCTGACATCTGTCAAGCTACTTGATATCCAATCATATTGCCTATGACTATAACATCTTGTACATTATGGTTATTTCAAATGAGTGAATTACAAGAGTGGAATTGAGATAGACTACAAAATTAAGGCTATCTAGCCCAATAGGCATTTTTTGGTCCGGAAACTGTATCTCTCAGATATCTGAGATGTGAGTTAACAGACAGGGATAGCAGGGTGAGGTTGCAGTCACCTGACTTTTGGCTCTTCAGAACTCTTATCTACAGTTATTTGCATTTGATGTTTTGTTACTCCATTTGCATTATATCTTACGAAGATTTTTATTGTGGCTAAAGTCACAACTAATATTCATCTAAATAGCAAAAAAAAGGTTATTTTTCTAGTTCATCTGTTTTTCTATGCTATTGTATAATGAATTATGAAACTTTAGCCTACCATTTAAGATTACTTACTTTATAAATAATAAAATGAGTATTTTTTCAATATGTGACAAACTAATTTTCATGTTATTGAGTCTAGATATTGCATCCTTCATGCAGCTCAGTTTACAGTCAAGTTTTAAAGAGCCTTAGTTTTAGTAACTCAAATCTTTAATGTGGGAAGGTTTTATTATGAATTATGTACATAATTTCACTTTACACTGCAATTTATAAGCTACTAAACTGATTGTTATTGGCTGACTCCTAGTGTTTAGGAAATATAAATTCCACTCTGATGACCCTTATTACTGTGCCTGGTTCAGGGATCTCTCCCATCCCTGAATAACATTAAACTTTAAAAAATACCTCCTTCTTTAGTGAATGATATTTTTCTATTTCCCTAGTTAGTTCTTTAACTACTTCTATCTCCTGCATTATTTCATTCCCAAGTTAATGGGGTGGATCAAGAACATACAGCCCCCAAACTTCACTCACACACATCCCTTCAACCTGTACCCAGAGTTTTAATCCCTTAACTCTTCCAGATGTAAGTCTACATGAGGAAAGCAACTCCACTACATGTAAATATCTACATCGAGTTTTAAATCTCTAAATCAAGACCACCTGCTGATTCTGAGTGGTCACCAAGTTGGCAGTGCATGAGAATCTCTTCCCATAGACAGTCACCATCTAGCTGTACCAAAGATAACACATTCCAGTAAATTTTCTACGAAGGGAAGTGAGTGTCTTTTGGCTACATTTTGTGGACCAAGCAGATGATTCTCAATCATTTGATGATGATGATGATCTGTCTTTAGATCACTTGGAGAGTGATTTTAGGGATACTGGCCATTCCAGCATTGAAAGTTGACCAGGATGGGGCAGGAGGTGTTTCTAGAACATCTGGAGGTACAGTTGCTAGTGCCTGCTTGACCTTGATAAAACTGAATCTGACTGGTGCAACTGGTAATATTACAAACTTTCATAATTCTGCTCTTATGAAAAATTATCAATGAATTACACTGATTATAACAAGAAAATACTTATTTTATGAAATAAAACAGAGTAATAGTAATTAATTTTTTGATGTAGGTAAAACAAACAATAGAACTTGAGACGTGGCAAATCACTTGACACCTTGGCCTTACTCCCACACTTTTTTACACATTGTGCTTACACAACTGCAATTCTTCTACATATCGTCTGAGTGTAAGGTGTGGACAAAATATACTTCTGAAGTAATTTCTTTTTTCATTGTCATATGAATATCTTTAAACTGTAAAGTTCAATACACTTCAAATACAACTTGAAAAACTCTAGATTCACTGGATTGGAAAGAAAACTTAAGTGGTAAAGTGGTAAGTGGTAAAAGGTTAAAGTGAAACATGGACTTGCATCATTATAAAAGTGCTTCTTTCCTTTTTTATTTTACACATCAAGATGATTCATCGCGTGAAACCAAACCTTCCAGTCATACAACTTCCATACACAAAATGCTTATACTGTATCTGATGTCCAGTCATTCCTATAGAATCTTTGTCTGAAATATCCCAGCCCTAATCAATTCTCTCATTAACTCTATCCATCTTTTCTCTGGTCTACCTCTCTTCTTTATACTTTAAACTACACTTTTAAACATCTTGACCAGCTTATCATCTGCCATATGTTCTAAATAGACATACTGTTACAAGACATTTTGAATCGGGTACATTTCTAACACAATCATAAAACATAACCTTATCTCAATCTATCCATCCTCCCAATTTCACTAACATTACATGTTATTCACCTTTACCACTCATATTCTTTACCTATCCTGACCTATGTACACCAAGGTTAAATGTCCATGAATCAGTATTGGATTAAGTACTCCTCCTTGCACACCCTTTGCTTAATTTTTCCATTCACTAGAACTTTCAAAGCACCCTAAATTTTCTCCCTCATAGGACTCTACTTTTAATTTCTGCTTTCCTACTGCCATTAATAGTGAACAACAACTTCCTGTTCTTTACCATACAAACTCATCTTATTTTCTGATTTTCTATCCCTTTCAAAAACAAGTGTCTTACTTCTCTTTACATTCACTTTCAGCACCCTTCTCCTATTTGCATCACTGAACCATTTCTACCCAAGTCTTCCTCTGATTTTGGTAAAAATAAAGTATTGCATGCACACAGTTGTGGCAACTACTACTCACTCTCTCAATGATTAAGATTCACAACAG
The DNA here is from genome assembly GCA_038088735.1 of Panulirus argus. Taxonomy (NCBI): domain Eukaryota; kingdom Metazoa; phylum Arthropoda; class Malacostraca; order Decapoda; family Palinuridae; genus Panulirus; species Panulirus argus. Next base: position 7,373 of record JAYMFT010016770.1, on the reverse strand, counting down.
TCATCCCACCTAGTTTTCATCACATGCAATGCACTATCCATAAAATCATCAAATAACATCACACAACTTTGACATATTCACAGTTCTATTTCAAGAGTTTATTCACCCTATCACTTTTTCTCACACATGTACTACTATCATTCCAAATGCTGTTAAAAGCATCAAGAGATCTGCCATGTACACCATGGAGTCAGAGCCTCCCAAAGGTCTTTCCTGTTCACTTTATTACATGCCTTTTCTAAATCCATAATTGCTGCATGCATCATCTTTTTTTTATACACTGCAAAAATCTGATCGATATTACTCCCCTTTCCTTTATTTAGTGGAACACTTACTGCCTTTGTCTAGTCATGAGGCACCTCACCACTTTCTACATATACATTTTCCTGATCCATGCTACAGAGGTTTCACTCACACTTATCATCATCTTGCTCACCACTTATATCCCCATCATTATTACCCTTCTCACTTCTTTTGTAATGCCTTCATTTCCCTTAAACATATTCCTGCTTCTTACCACTCTTTATCCACAGTACCAACAGATATGTCTTTCACCATCACCTCCCATTAGTTCTCTCAAATTTTCTCTCCATCTCTTACCAAACTTTATCCTGTGTTACTACCATTCTCCCAGCCTTGTCTTGTACATATTCTCCTCTCACACATGCCCCTCTTCTGCTTTTAGTTACCTCTTCTAGAATTGCTTGCTATTCTCATTCTAATTCTCATACATATTCCTCCCAAGGTTTTTAAGTTAAAGGGTTTATATTTAATGATATAGCTTGTACTACTGCACATAAACTTAACCACAGTTTCATTACAATAGCTGCTCCATATCTATTTGCTAGTTTGTCAAAAGGTCACTTCAGCAATGAATCTCTTACTATTACCTAATCCAGAACAAACTTGGCCTAACCGCTGCTTAGCTGAGTTTTTGTACAATTCTAACCTACACTCTACTGATTTAAACTAACAACTGTGAACTAGCTAACCTACTCAAACTTACCACAGACCAAGCTCATCTTTTGAAACCTGACTTGGGCTTATATAACCTATTCTAACTAAATCTTTGCTATCTATCTATCTATCTATATCTCTGTTGCCTGAACCCATCTGGAACCTCCTCAAAGGGGTGGCTATGGCAACTGAGTTTCCATAACTAGTTAACTCCAGTGCCACTTCTCAGGTTTTAGTGCCTCACCCTTACCAGGCCATAGGCAGAGGGCAACTTTAATGCAGTGTTTGCAGGGGTTCCTACCTAATTTTCCTAATGACTACTAATACCTAATACTCATGCCTAAAGCTCCTACTTACTACCTCTACCTAATGTTTCTACCTTATGCTCCTGCCTAAATGTTCCTACTTCCTATCTCTATCTATTGCTCCTACCACTTTGCCAAAAGACAGGGCTAATGCATAGTGCTCACCACAGGAAAATCTAGAGGTATAAAGAATGAGTTGCGTGAGTTAAGTGTTGACAAGGAAAGATGTATGTTTGTGGACAAAATGCTAGTTGTCCACGTGTGGGTGAGGCAGAAAACTAAATCTTTGCCTTACTAATCAAATATAACCAGACTTACATAATAAATCTTTGCTTATGTCACTTAATTAGATCCATTCTTAACTTCCCAAATCATACATAGCTTAAACTGAGCTAACCTGGTCCACCTGAAGTTACATGAAGCTAACTTTGTTCTTCCTAACCTATGCTAATATATCCTAGTCATCCTAGTCAAACATAAACTGATCCTAAACTCATCTGATATAATTCTTGTTTCTGGTGGAAGCAGCTTATCTACAAGACCTTGAACATCCTTTAATATTCCTTCAGATCTGAGAAATCACTATCTATCTATCTATCTATATCTCTGAAGCCCGTTCCCTCTGGGAACTCCCATCAAGGGGTGGCCACAGCAAAGGAGTCTCCACTTATCCCAGTCCATACATGCCTCCCTCGCATACACCCTTCCACACATTCTTCCTCTGTTTCTCTCCCTCCTGTATTCCTCCACCCTATTTGCCCATGTCACTGGTGGTCTTCCACTCAAACCAATCTCTTTAATTGTACAATCATACACTCTCCATGTAAACTCCTACTCTTGCATTCTTTCTATATGCCCATACCACCTCAAAGTGTTACATTTCACCCATTCTACTACTACAGAATTCACTCCCTTTGCATTCCTTGCCATAACACATCTCTCATACACTCTCACTTCTTTCTTCATTCCATCCAGTCACTCCACATGCTCTTCTCAAATAGCTCATTTCATAGCCTGGATTCTTGACCTCTGTGCCTCAATCCATGTCCATGTTTCTGCTACACAGGTCAGGGTTGGGAGGACTATGCTGTCCCTTAATTGTTTCTTCACTTCCATACTTATACCTCTACCCTTCATCATTCTATTAAGGGACCCAGTGACTCTTCTACCCTGTACTAATCTCTCCCTTATCTCTCCTTCCATATCACCACACTTACCCAAGACAGCACCCAGATACTTAAATTCCCTCACTTCTTTCAGTCTTTTTCCCCATATCCAGAGTACAATTTAGTACACTTTCTTCTTTCACTCTATGTGGTTTTACAAAATCTATACATTCACTCCATTTTCTTTCAAACACCAATACTTTACTTTTACTTGCATTAACCTCAATTTCCTCTGCTTACACACATCATAAAACACACTTACAACCTTCCAAAACTCCTCTTCACTCTCTGCACATAACACAGTATCATCCACAAACAGGCGTGCCAGTAGCCACCTATCTCACTGCCACACTCCATCTCTGCACACTTTTTCCCTAGTTTTGCTTTCATCTCTCTTATCACTCTATCCATATATATATCAAAAAGCCACGGTGACATCACACAGCCTAACCTCACACCTACATATAGCCCAAAACTTTCACTCAACTCTCCATTCACTCTTACACATGCATTTGCTCCTCTATAGAAGGCTTTTACACCATCCAACAGTTGTTCCACTATACCATATATCCTTAACACATCCCACAAAGCATTCCACTCGACTTTGACATACTTTTTCTCTAGATCCATAAAAGCTGCATACAGCTTCTTGCCTTTTGCTAAATACTTTTCCATGGTCATCTTTATTACAAAAATAAGATCCACACATCCCATACCTTTCCTAAAACACCCTTGCTCTTCACTTATTTTGCATTCAGTCACTTCCATCATTCTGTCATTTAATATTCATGCATACACTTTTCCTGATATACTTAACAGACTCATTCCCCAGTAATTGCTATATACATCCTTAACACCTTTTCCTTTGAATAAAGTAACAAAAATAGCTTTCACCCAATCCTCTGGCACAACCTTATGTATCCATGCTAAATTCTATCACACTAATGCCTTTAATGCCAAAAAAATTTCAAAGGGCACAAACTGATTGGTTCATAAATTTTCTAGACGGCTTGATCATCAATAGAGAATTTGTCTTATTTTCATAAATTATCTGTACAGTGTTCTGCTAGTAATACTTTACAGACCACTTTATGTATTTAATTAACGAATCAATGCTCCTCCTCTCCATGCTACGAAGACTTTTAAAGCTCTTAATTTCAGTTTCCTATTGAATTATCCTTAGCAAAAAGATCTCTTGCCTATGCATTTTGACTTTTATCTGCAATTACAATATAGCTTACATGACATTCAAATGAAATCTAATCCATCCTGTTTTTGTTTGCTTGTGCAGTTTTTGGGAAAGATTCTATTTTCCCTTGCATTTTTTCCTTTATCTGCCATTTGTGCCTATATCTAGATTATAAATGAATTAATGAGATATGTTTACTCTCAACCCCTTTACTTTCCTAGACATATATTCAGAAGAGACAAACAAATAAAAAATTCATTATCATAAATGTTTTCATTGTAAGTAAAATAAAAGATAAAACTTGCAGTGGCATCTCACTTGACATTCGGGACTTACTCCTACACTTTTAATACATTGTGCAGAAGCATCCACTAAACTTCTGTAAGCTATCAGAGTGAACGTAACTTCTATAAGCTATCAGAGTGAACATAACAAAGAAAATATACCACTGAAGTGATTTTTTCAGTGTTACATGAATGTCTTTGAAACTGTATGGCTGAACTCATTTCTAAACCACTTGAAAAACTTGGAAAGGAAAACCACATGAGGAGTTAAGGGATTAACCATCCCAAAACAAAGACTATAAAAATGGTTTTATACCATATCATTCTGTAACTGGGATTGCAATTTCATGACATTTTGGGTATACCTTGGTAAAAATATTATACATATGCAAATACTGTATTCTGTCATTGCTATGCACTACTAGGATTATGGCCTTCGCATTCATGGTTATCATTAGCTACCACTCAAAGTATTAGTTGCATGGGTATGCTTTGGGTGATCAACTTCTCACTAAATGATAAACGACATTCTTTTTCTATAACTAAAATCAAAAGAGCTTTGCTCATTTGGCTTCATATTTGGATTTCAAGTCATTATTTATATCTAATGCTTGCACATTTTTCTAAATATGTGACACTTCTTATGATTTTCCATATTATTCCACATAGGTGCACTCTCACTACTCTTACTGATGAAAATTAGAAACTGATAATACTGGAAGTTTTCAAGAAACTGAGATTATGTGGTGTTAGTATATCAAAAGCCTGCTTATACTGTTTTGTGGTTTGGACCCCAGTATTTACACCTCAAAATGGTGCACATTCTGAAGTGTGTGACTCACATTTTTCCATTACTTAACCCCTATACACAACTACAATATCTTTAATAAGATCATTAAGCATCCCTCAGTTTTCTTGTGATGTAAATCATATGCACAATTCCTCTGCACTGCAAAGAAGGTTGAATTATTACAAAAACTTAAGTAGGGTACATCCTAGCAGAAAGTCTGTGATGCTTATGGTATCATTATTAAAAGTTTTGATTTCAAGTAACACAAAGAAAAAACATCTGAGTGTTTTGTAGACAGTGATATGCCCAAGTGCATAAGTAAGCATGTAACTTTGCAATAAGCAATGATCAATAATGTGGATAAAGTTTTATACAAGTGGTTTCAACAGTGCAGGAGTGAAGGGGTGACTATCTCTGGGCAAATATTGGTTGGGGAGGCCAAATTATTTCATAGATATTTTCAAGAATTTGTGACTATATTTAAGACGTCATGGCATACGAATGTTAAGAGTGTGTGATGAAAAACTTTCTGATCATGAAATTGCTGAAGACTATGTTGTTGAATGTGACAAGTTAATTGATGATATTGAGTCCTGAACTTTGCCACTAATACCTGTATAATGCTGTTTCATCGGCATTATACTTGGTATTCACGATGTCTTGTCATCACCGTGTAACGTATGATATATTCCTAATACAGCTACATTTTTGTTACATGGGTTTATCAGATAATATATTACATTACATGTACCTCTAGTCCTTATACAATAGTATAAATTTATTCCTGTGTTCATCCCAGTGAGTTAAAAAATACATATGTACATTTCTCTTCCTTTATGAAACTATAGATAATCATTCAAAAGTAAGAACAAAATACTCAAAAAAATTATATTATTACCTTTGTGTTGGTTTGGTCCACGGCTGAGTGAGGGGCAGAGGAGGTTGTGGATGACACATCTGATAGCTCCTGATAAGAAAGGAGGACATGATGATGTTTCTTTCTTTCTATTGAACTTGTTTTCAGAGTGTACTCTTATTTCATACACAAGCACAGTATTAGTGGTATTTAACATGGAACACATCAAGATATAATAAATCTTTCACCCAAAACATCAATGTGAGGAGGTGGTAAACTGGCTTACACATGTGATAAGAACGCTGAAAGATATTCATGTATCTTTTACTTAGTTTCACATTCTGTTCTCATTTTGTACAAAATTACATCACTAATGGTGAATAATGTGATTATATTTAGAAATGTCATATCTATCACACTTATAATAAGTGTGAAAACAGCTACCAGCTGGAATGTATGTGAAGGATAGTGATGTTTTCTCTTCGGAATTATTCAGTCTCTTTACCTCTTACTTGTTACCAAACTCTTACATCACCCCAGAATTACTTAAAAAAAAATTCGGCATAGGTGCTAGTACCAGTGGAAGTTCAGCAAAGGAAGAGGGGAGAATGCAAACTATGTAAGCGGAATGTTAAGAGGTTGATACAGGAGAGCAAAGAAAGATTAGATGAAGATTTTGGAAAGAAAGCCAAGTGAAAAGTTTTGGGATATTAAGAAACTATACTGAAAGGAGGTAAAAAAGGAAAGAGGTGGATGTAAGAGCGGAAATGTTAATGTGAGAAGTAGGGAAGTGGAATTGCTGAATCAAAAGCAGGAAGTGAAAGGAAGATGGAGAGAGTACTTTGAAGAACTGATGAATGTAGGAGAAGGGGAAGCAGTAGTTATTACGTGCATGGGTATGGAGGAGGGAAGGAAGAGGATACAAGTGCAGGGGCATTTAGCAAAGAGGGAGGTAAGGATTGCAATAATGATGCTGAAGGTAGGAAAGGAACCTGGAGTGGATGAGATTATGGCTGAAATGCTGAATTATGGAGGAGAAAGTGTGATAGAGTGGATGCATCTTGTCTGTAATTTAGCATGGAAACAGGAGGTTGTGCCTGAGGATTGGGTGAAAGCTATTATTGTTCCAATATTCAAAGGAAAAGGTGCTAAGGATGAATGTAGCAATTATAGGGGAATGAGTCTGTTAAGAATACCAGGAAAAGTGTATGCATAAATAGTGATTGACAGAGTGATAGAAGTACCTGAATGCAAAATAAGTGAAGAGCAAGGGGGTTTTAGGAAAGGTAGGGGATGTGTGGATCAGATTTTTGTACGAAGGTTGGCTCTTGAAAAGAATTTAGCAAAAGGTAAGAAGTTGTATGCAGATTTTATGGATCTAGAGAAAGAGTATGAAGGAGTAGAGTGGAATGCTTTGTGGGATGTGTTAAGGTTATATGGTACAGACAACTGTTGGATGGTGGAAAGCCTTTTATAGAGGAGCAAATGCATGTGTAAGAGTGGATGGAGAGCTGGGAGAAAGTTTTGGGATACATGTAGGTGTGAGGCAGGGCTGCATGATATCACCGTGGCTTGTTAATATATATATCCCCTGGGGATAGGGGTGTAAGAATACTTCTCCTGTATTCCCTGCGTGTCGTAGAAGGCGACTAAAAGGGGCGGGAGCGGGGGGCTGGAAATCCTCCCCTTCTTCTATTTTCAATTTCTAAAAAGGGAAACAGAAGAAGGAGCCAGGCAGGGAGTGCTCACCCTCCTCGAAGGCTCAGATTGGGGTGTCTGAATGTGTGTGGATGTAACCATGATGAGAAGAAAGGAGAGATAGGTAG
>JAYMFT010016759.1:0-16622 GCA_038088735.1 Panulirus argus | reverse complement strand
AAGGGGCCAAGTGAGGATTTTCCCTCTAAGGCTCAGTCCTCTGTTCTTAACACTACCTCGCTAACACGGGAAAAGGCAAATATGTATGAAAAAAGTAAGTGTTCTGCTTTTAAATATATTTAGAGAGTCTTTGGAATTAGGCACAGTGCCTAAGCAATGAAGGACAGCAAAGTCATTCCCATTTTTAAGAAAGTGAATAGATCCATTGCCTCTAATTATCGTCCTATCAACTTAACATCCATTGTGGGAAAATTTCTTGAATCAGTTATAGCGAACAAAATATTGGAACACTTGGAGAAACATGATCTCATTAGAGATTCACAACATGGGTTTACAAATGGGAAGTCATGTCTAAGTAACCTTTTCTTTTTACTAAAGTATTTGAAACTGTTGATCAGGGTCAGAGTTATGATGTTGTATACTTAGACTTAAGTAAGGCTATTGACAGAGTACCTCATAAGCATCTGCTCAAAAAAAATAGCGGCACACAGCATTAGAGGTTGTGTATTTAGTTGGATAAGTGGGTGTCTCACCGACTGAGAACAGAAGGTATGCAATGATGCTATTACATTGGACTGGGGCAATGTAGCCAGTGGTGTTCTTCAGGGGTCAGTTTTGGGACTGCTCTTGTTCGTTATATATATTATTGATTTGGATGTGGGAATAACCAACTACTTAAGTACATTTGCTGAAGATACAGAAATAGGGGCCATAATAAACACAGATGAAGATTCGGTGAAACTGCAGAGGGTGCGTTCTTCAACAAATTGACATAGAAGCTGAAGACATGCTTTCAGCAATAAACAAAATGAAAATAGTTAAAATGGCAGGCTTTGATAAGTTTTATCTGAGAACAATGAGAGAGACGAAAAATGAGATAGTTAAGCGCTTGACTGCCCTTTTCAATAAGTCACTTGCTACAGGTAGAATTCCAGATCAATTGAAGTTTGTCATTGAAACATCAATATTCAAAAAGGTAATAAGTCACTGCCCAAAAGTTATTGCCCTCTTAGCTAAACGTCTGCAAACTATTTAGAGGACCGCCACTTAATAAATGATTCTTAGCATGTCTGAAAAATCTGCTTAATTTCTTTTATGATATAATTAGCATGTATGATGAAAGTAAAGCAGTTGCTGTTATCTATTGAGACTATCTAAAAGTTTTTGATAAGGTTCTGCATAAAGATTATTAGCAAAAAATTTCACATTTCATTGATAGGGTTGTACTTCAGTGGATAGGAAACTGGTTAACTGGCCATAAACAAAGAGTTATGGTTAACTGTCAGGCCTGAGAATGGTTAGACATAACAAGTGGAGTGCCACAAGGATCAGTGATATAAAATCGATAGTACGACATCTAGTCATATCAAAGGTCATCTGAAATAATGGTATGTGTTTTCGAGTGTAGTTAAGCAGAAGTATATATGTATGTGTATATATGTGTATTTGTATATATGTATGTATATGTATGCGTATGTATGTGTATGTGTATATATGTGTATGTAAGTATATACATTTATATATATGAATATATATATGTATATGTATATATATATATGTATATATACATTTTTTTCTATACATATTCGCCATTTCTTGTGTTAGCAAGGTACGGTTAAAAACAGAGGAATGAGCCTTAGAGGAGAAAATCCTCACTTGGCTCCCTTCTCTGTTCCTTCTTTTGGAAAAGTAAAAACAGGAGGGCAGGATTTCCAGTCCCCCGCTCCCTCCCCTTTTAGATGCCTTTTACGACATGCAGGGAATACGCGGGAAGTATTCTTTCTCCCCTATCCCCAGAGAGAAAGAGAAAGAAAATTATTATTATTATTATTATTATTATTATTATTATTACACATGATTGCCGTTTCCAGCGTCAGCGAGGCAGCACCAGGAAACAGAAGAAGAAAGACCCATCCACTCATATACACACATATATATACATACATGCACATGTACATACATATTCATACATATATCTATCAACATATACATACATACACATACATATATATACATGTACATATTCATACTCACCTTCATCCATTCCCGGCACCACCCCGCCCCACAGGAAACAGCATTGCAATACATTTACAACTTGATAAATAATATTATTTTTCTTATTACTTTTCTACATTTCTTACTGAACTGCTGATTTATAAGGATTCCTATAAAATATGTCAAAGAAATAATTCTCTCAATGAAAAACACTCACAAATCATTAAGGGTATATACGCTCACAGTTTTCTTGCTCCTATGGTAATTCTGAGGTAACCACTGTGTCATGTGTTTTCGTCCAACTACAAACACATGACCACCTGGATATTTCTTGAGAACCTTCTCCACAACACTTTTCAGCTGGAAGAAAAGCCTTCAATATCATTGCTGTATACTGTATAAATTTAATATTCTGATGATGATATGAAAGAATATCACTTACATAACTTACATAAGACATATCATTTCTCCATAAACTTGCTTTTATAGTATATGAGCTAACACATGGAATAAATGGTAGGGGAGGTAGTAATGATATGACTACTTTCAATGAGATAGATGCTAATGTGGAACTGTGAATGTGGCAGAAGAATATGAACAACAGGAAAAGTTGAAACACTTCACTAGAGTCACTCTCTGCAAGTGGCCTGTTTAGGGTGAGGCACTAAAGGCTAAAAATGGCACTGAAGTTCACCAGTTATGTAAACTCTTTAGTCGTGGCCACATCAGCTATGTTGAAAAATCCCAAACATTGCACCAAGCAACTTGTCGGCAGAAAAACTTGCACAAGTCTGTTATTTCCATTCTCAATTCATTGCATAAAGGGGAAAAGCACTTTCTTAAACTAATTCTCCTTTTCAAACCTACATTTTTGCATTATAAGTAAAGATATTTGAAATTGTAATGTAATATTCTACATTAGGTAGCATGACGTTTTTCTAAAGCCAACTTCGGAGGGATACACTTAAAACTATAAGATTCAGTGAGATGAACTTAGTCTTATTTACATTCATTAAGCCCTGAATGTTACAAGCAAGTTATCCAGGCCAGTTTCCACTCATTAAACAATTTTTTTTAAGCCAATCCCATGCACATTAAATTTGGAAATATTTACTGTAATGTTCCCGTACATGTGATTGCCACACAGTACAACTCTTTTCAGTTATCTATACTTAAACTGTACTCTTTACCAACACGAATGTATTACTCGCTCAAAATTCATGATACAAATGGTGACAATGAAATCTCTTCCTTACCACATGACCACGGTTTCTTGGGAACTTATAGCCAGCACTGTAGGCTACATTGAGTCCATCCACTACAACTGTGAAAGGTTTACGCTCCTCCACAAAACTTTGAAAGTCAGCCCATTCCTCGGGGCTACTTGAAAGAAAAATGTCTGAACCCTGTAGCACACGTGGTACAAATTCCTCCTGTGAGAAAGACAGAAGAAATTGATCATGAGAACCTAATTTTTGTATCCAGACAGAAAAACTGAGCGACACATGAAAAATCAACCTATTCTAATAATGATGCCAGACCCCTAACCATGGGAATCCTAAACCAATCCATTAAGCATCCACTTATCCACACAACAATTTCTATACAAACCATCCACCACTAGTTCTGAAAATCAAAAACAACTTATGGAATATCATCCCACACCAACTAAACTCATAGCCCATAGTCAGCTAGCTACATTGTCTGCAAAAAACACTCTCTGCCCCGATATATTTTCAAAGGCAATACACGGCTAAGTTTATTGTGGGTTCTAGCATATGATGTTCTCTGGGTGATATCACTGTACATCTGGTCACTGATACTAGTGTTTCTAATGGCATGAGCAAAAGCAACCCACCTCAGGCTATCTCAAGGGAAAGATGTTCTTTTTTTCTCTTCCTGGCTGCCATCTCATACTGGGAATTTCCTTTCTAGGCACTGTATTTCTTCCACTTTTCTTCAAGATGGTTGACTTTACCTTTCTAAGGAGTAAAAAGCCCAAATTTTTACCCAGAAGCATGAATATGTGGGTACACATGAGATTTCTAGGCACAACATATGCTCAGAATGTATGATCAGGTGGCTGCTTTCTGCTACATCTCATCAGTGCCTTGCCTCATTCAGGAGGTCAAAACCCTATGGACCCAAAACATGGACCTAGAATACTTCAGGAACATTGCCAATTCCATGCCCAGACATCTCCAGATGGCAATCATGGTCAAAGGAGAGATAACAAAGTACTAAAATGTAAGTGTGATATTGCCTTTGAAAATGTATGGGGAGACAGACAAGGTTTTTCCTGGACATTGTAGCTGAATGATTCTGAATATGAGAAAGAAACCGTTGGTCAAGTAAAATCAATCAATGGAATGGGAGAATGGTAAGTATATACATCCTCTGAACCTTTTGTCAAAGAGGAGAAACTAGTTTCTCTAATCAACACCAATCTTTTCTGCACCTGACTGCATTCAGCAGATGTGTACCAATTAAACTGATATACGTTTTCATACATAGGAAATAGATAACAGCAATCCTCTTAACTTGTTAATATGGAGTTAAGCCTTTCAATGACCGATGGTATAGGCTGTAGCTAAGGTTGTCAGATCTACAGAACCTCCACACAGTTACTGCTAACCCTTACAGCTGAAACCCCTTACATGAGGCAAGAAATGCTTACATAACTTTTTTTTTTTCCCACAACATGTATAGGATTATTTTCTCCATTTGTCTTCTAAAACATATTTTCTACTTCCTTGAGTGAATGACCCCTAATGTGCTTCCACCAGTGACTGAAAAATAAACGTAAGTTCACATAATTTTTTCCAGCAGCATTGTAGAATGCTGCTGGAAAAACATGGAACAATACCTTTCTGTCACTGCTGTCTGTCTGTTTTGATAATCTTAAAATAATTCACAGTACTCATGAAAATTCAAGATACTTTCTCTGCAAATCTTAACACTTAATATATCTTCCACTCCAATGATACTGCTGTAAAACATTTAGGCTTCATTTACCTGTAACTGATTAAACTCTTCCCTGTCAATTTCAAGACCTTCAAGTTGATCTCTGCAAGCTGGGCATCTTCCTCTGAAATGATATAAAATTTTCAATTTACTTTATCAAACACTTTAACATGAAGACACTGTGTGACCAGACTCTGTCTGCTTAAAGTAACACCACAAGTGAGGAGTCACCTTTGGCAAGGCTGTATCATCGTCAGATGATGAGAGTCCAGCCTAATCAAAGTACTTCTCACTTCAACTGAGTCCTTTCTGTCCCTGCTCCTAAGTGCAACACAGCCTTGAGCTGCAAGAGCACCTGGATAAGGGGTCCTGGGGTTATAGTCACAAGACCCTTTTGTGAAAGAAGTCCCTAGGTTTTATAATAATATTAATAACAAAAAAGCACATATATTCATATTATAATCAAAACGACATTGTACACATAATAACTTGTGAACTGGGAAACAAAGCACACATACAAATACTGTCAATTAAAAGTATACCACATCATAAGGTTGCAATAAACTTCTGATAATGAAGCACCCCATATCTCGGACAGTGCAACTATTTCAAATAAATGTAAATTACTCTAGAGAACAATGCAAGTCATAATAAGGTAGTCTGAATTAGTTCTAGTCTGACTGAAATGTTATCGAGTGACACTCCTCTGAGCTCATCCTACCGTCTAAGACTTGAATCATCTGGTGCTTTTACATATTCTGTGTTGTGTGTTGCTTGAGGCAGAGATGTTTGTGGTGGGAAATGCTCTCCAGGATGGAGGACAGATACACCTGAGTTTAATAAAGGTTCTCAATCATTATTTCGCTGATTTTGTTTCATCTCTAAGAATTAAAACAGTGTTAAAGCACATCTGGTAAACTGGAGCGTAGTTACCTTGATGGAATCTTAACATACAACCCTGACCATCCTAAGCTCTCCTTGAAGAGTCTTGCAATCTCCTGAATGACAGGAATGTCTGGAAAGATTTCATTGGAGCCAAGTCTGTGAAACAAAGTGAATGCCATTGCTTTCTTGTCCTCAGTCTCCTCAACACCATTACATTGTCGTAACCACTCCAAGAAGGTTTCACTTAGTGGTACCTGCAGGGAAAAAGGAAAAAGAGGAATAGGTAGATTCATTAGATAGTAGTAGTCAGTAGGAATAATAGGTAGGAGCCTCTGCAAACCCTATACTAGAGTTGCCCTCTGCCAGTGGCCTGTTAGGTGTGAGACATTAAAGGCTAGGAAGTGGCACTATTGCCGTGATCACCCTCTTGAGGGAGTTCCGGTTGGAACAGGTTTCAGAGATATAGACAGATGAAGGATTATCTGAAGTTCTCCCAAAACTGGTGGAGACAAAGGTTTCAGCAGAGAAAAATCAAAAGTGAGATGGATAGACAATATGTAAGTAAATGAATCAATCTCTTCCCTACAGAGATATAGCAACAATATACAGAGAAACCTTCTTTAACATAGCTCCGTATAACAGATTGTTCTTTAATGGACCTGAAAAATATTCTTTTATAAAAACACTGTATATAATAAGTAAGCATCAGGCACACACGAGTCAGTCACTTGGATTAGTTTCCACTACCATTAACATGATACTTGATAACAGCGAAAGGGCTAAAAGAACCAGACAATCCACCACATCCTTACTTGCAATGAATTTTTCTCACACAAGGAATGTGTCTATGTTGCTGGAGATGACTGAGAGCAGCCCAGGAAGGCATAGGTGCAATGTCACAGTGTGGCAGTCGTAACCAACAATAATGCAAGCTCTGACAATGTTGTGAATGTTAATCATATCTAGTTTCATATTGTATATACATTACAAGTATCTTAATTTTTTCTATAAAACACCAAGATAACACATGCAAACCTATTAGAAGTTATTAAAGTAAGAACTGCAACTGTCAGGAATGCATCTTCATGGGCACCATGTAATAATGACCCCCTTAAACACATTTTTAGTGCAACAAACATTCCTCAAGAATTCATTTCATCCATTATAAGGTATCTCTATGTCCTTTTCTTTTTTGGGGGCAATAATGATAAAATCTATCTATTTCCGAATGCAAATTTTGCAAAAAAGAAAAATATCTTCATACATCATCTGAGTCTCCATTTCAGAAAATGTCAGTGCTCAAAAAACTTTGTCCATATACACTAGAAACCTTACTAAACTGAAAGGACATTGAAAATTCACACCCACATCAACTTACTTTCACACTTCATCATCCCATCTGTTATTCACCATCCCATTTTAAATCTAAACTCCACAGCACACAATTATACTCACTGCATCTTAAGCAGAGGTACTCTTTACATTCACTCATGTGTATCCTTAAACCTTTGTTTCTAACAAAATTTACATGTCTGAAGTGTTCCACCATAATCCTTTTTTAGCTTTTCGAACCTGTTTTTTTAAACCTTCAACTGACTGGCTATGTATCATCATATTTCCATTTATTTCACAGAGGATCAAGCACATATTGGTAAACACCTTTTGTTGGAATCTATCTTGCAGAACGAGTTTCACCATTCATAACCACCTGGACATGATATATTCTGTATCTAAATCAGGGTAGCATATCCAAAATCCTCAAAGCATTTTAGTTAACAACCATATTAACATCTTAAGATGAAGAAAACCTAAAAGCATCACCAGTGACTCACAAGTAGTGACACTGACAATTTCTCTTAATGAAAGATTTTAAGCAGGCAAGAACAAGACAACATATACAATGCAGAAGAAGACACTATGAATATATGGTGGCAGGAAGTAGCATAAGTGTTTTGAGCAGATTCTACATTAAACAATTGGGGACTACGTCCAATGTTATACATACCACTCATATTTAGGAGACAAAGACGACAATCGACTACGTCCAATGTTATACATACCACTCATATTTAGGAGACAAAGACGACATTCTAAATGAATATGTAACATTACAACGCATAGGTAAAAGGAACCTTTTCAAAATGGCAGAAAATCTTTCAGAAGGATTTATAGAAGACTGAGAATTTATAGAACAAGAATGGAAATGTAAGTAAAAAGTCTCAGGATTTGATGGTCTATAGGGACAGCAGTCATGTATCATAAAACATGCAATGATCTATTGCAAGATAAGATAATGTATAGGCAGATTCAAAGCAAGACTTAGAGGAAGGATAAGAAATCACTGGCAATTATGAGAATCACTATGTAAAATCACAAAATTATAATGAACACCCTAAATAATGATAAGATATTGTAACAAGAAAAGATTAACAGACAAACATAATCATGTTTTTAATATTTATTATAATGTAATTGTGAAAGCAAGTTAAGTGGTCAATCTAACCTTAACTACTTCGAGGGACAACTCCAGGACCAACCTTATCTTCCCTACACATAGTCTCAAAGTATTTCCAGCCAAAGTCGTAGTCACCATTCCTAAATGCAGCAGTGATGATGGCACTGTACGTTGCACTACAGACCTGCGACATTTTCTGAATAACAGGGAGGTGCTTGACTGCTTGTTTCCAATCCCCTGTTGATGTTAATGCGAGGATTGCACTTTTACTCAGTCCAGAATCCAGCATCTGTTGAAAGTACATAATTTCATTTCTGAAAAGATATTTTTTTCACCCATACATCATGAAAAAATAAAAAAGACAAGAATTATACAAGGATTAATACACGTATTTGTGAGTGTGTGTGTGTGTGTGTGTGTGTGTGTGTGTGTGTGTGTGTGTGTGTGTGTGTGTGTGTGTGTGGGTAAATTACTTATCTTTAAAACATGGGGAGGAGTTCTACAGTCATGAGGCCCCATTTCTTGAACTTACTCCAGTATTATACAATTTTTTAAACTTCTGTATATAGTCAGCATTCACAATTTCATCCTTGAGCTTATTCCTTCGTCCACTACTCTGATACTATGAAAGTACTTCTTAAAAATCTTTTCCAATATGTTTTTCACTTAATTCTGTGTTGTGCCCATTGATTTTTGTCACTGCATCTTTTGAAGATCTGTTCGTTATTGACATCGTCAAACTGGTTGTGAAATGAAGATCTGTTCGTTATTGACATCGTCAAACTGGTTGTGATCATCACCCAATACTCTCCTCTTTTATGTGGTGGGCAAATTCATGTACCCAAGCCGCTCATGACAACTCACCTCTCTAAATTCTGGGACCATTTTTGTTGCCCTCCTCTGGACCTTCTCTTTTAATTCCTTTCTGAAGTACAGCAATCCTTCAATTCAACGGACTAATAGGGGGAAGGGGTGTCCATTAATTCCAAAAGTCTGTTAATCGAATGTAACCATTTTTTGATACAATATACAGTAATACAATATACAATTCACACGCTTTCTTTTAACTCCTCCATCACTTGATGCCATTTTGAATTGTAAGGATGGCAAAATTATTTAATAAAGTTGCAATTCTCTGTATACAACCTGACCGCACGATAGCTTGAGGCAGACCGAGACTGAAACAAAGTGAGTATACCACATGCTACCAAAAGCAAGTGCAATATGAAATGTGCATGGTGCAGCGTTTGGGATTTTAAAAATTTTTTTTATTTTTTCAATTATTATTAATTAATGTATTATTATATGCCTGGTCTGTTAAATCTGAAATCCGTTATATCGGAGTCAAATTGATGGATTACTGTAATTCACATACACATTTGAAGTGATGATAAGAGAGACTTAGCAGGAAAAACAAATACAAAAGCTCCAAGTTATCAACTGTAATTCAAGCCATTGCCATTGATACAAAGTAAGCATGAAAATATATATAATATTAAACTAGACCTCACACCACCTGAAGAAAGTGGAAGAATTAATTTGGAAGAACTTGGAACTACTGATCTGAGGAACATGTAATCCTCCTATTAATTCTCTGAGCTTCTTGAAGTGCGCTGACTAAATATGTGCAGCATATTCTAATTTGTCAAAATATATGCTGTGAATAATTTTACACTCGTAGGGTTACATCTCTTGAAAATTCTTGACTTCTGTACGACTTTTCAAACTTATGTATCCCACATGTGAGTGTGTATACGATGGGAACAAAAGTAGGTTTGGGTTTGTGTGATCGAACTGAGTGAGGGCTTATACAGTTTAATGTTGATACAGTATCATTAATAAGCAAATGAAGAAGGCTAACTTGATGTGGTATGTTAAAAGAATGTACAAAAAATGTGCACTGAGGAGTTATGTGAGAGCAGGTGTAAAAGAAGGAACCCATGAAGTTGGAAGGGTCAGTGCAAAACCTGTCATGGGGTAGGCTTAGGGGTTCATGAATTATGTCTTATAATCCATTTCTGTGGGGGGTTCTTAAAGATATCAATCTATGTAAAAGTAAGAAATTGTATACCAAAACAGATGCATATGTAAATAAAAATGATTATTACTGAGGAGACAAAAGTGTCCTGTGATCATTTTACAAGGATCTAGTGACTTCTACGAAAGCTGATTACCTTCTAAAACCCAATAAGGTGATTTGATAAAGAAATATACTTCCACAGCTCACCTTAACCTGACTGCACATTTGGTGGTAAATCTCAAGGACTCTCTTCTCTCCACAGTGGGTGACTGTCTTCCCACACAGCTCCAAGTAAACCCCAAGAGTGGCCAGGTTTGGCTTTCTTCCTTCTCTCTCTATATGGTCCAAGTAAGATGTTGCAAGGGGATAATTAGAGGACATCTTGCACCTCCTCATCATCAGTGTATCACAGCTTTTGGCATTCATTTTGGGCTCATTCTGAGAAACCTGCTGAATAACATCTTCCCACTCAGGGCTAGACATTTCTAATCTGTTTTCAAATACAGAAGCAAGCTGTGTATTTCCTCTGTCATATGTTTGTCCTTCATTATCAGCATCAGACTCACTTGGGTCATCTTCAATGTAATTAGTAATCTTTGATACACTTGAATAACAATTTCTTGGTATTTCTTTTAAATGTGTTTGCATTCTATTATTTCCACATACTCTTAAGGAAAATTTCTTTATAAAACCACTCCTTGCAATCTTTATATTCAGCACTCTAATTTCTGAATGCCAAGAGAATATGTGATGGGCATACGCTAGACCACCAAAGTGTAAATTAGCTGGCCTGAGAATTTTTACACCAAGTAAGCATCGCTGCAGAGCCATCTGGAATAAAAATATTGAAAGTGGACAACAATATTTGGCAAAAATAATCACTGGGCATTACATCTATTTTGT
This sequence comes from Panulirus argus, assembly GCA_038088735.1. Classification (NCBI taxonomy): domain Eukaryota; kingdom Metazoa; phylum Arthropoda; class Malacostraca; order Decapoda; family Palinuridae; genus Panulirus; species Panulirus argus. The sequence goes on along the minus strand of JAYMFT010016759.1, from coordinate 5,400 downwards.
CAATTATAACTTCCATGTACTGCTATCTACTTATGTGTCTAACTCACTTCCCATCTACATGTGGTTATTCAAGTACATCCAGCCAAAATATTCACTCACATATTCATATCTTCAGAATACTAAAGCAAACAAACACTTTTATGCTTATCACTAGATTTTAGTTTAGGGATCTCGTATGCCTTTGTTACATCAGATATAATATTTAGGTTTGTTATATTAGATTTGGTTTGTTAGATTAGGTTTGTTTTTGATATTAAAATTGCTTTGGCTGACATTATTTTTGACGTCTTTTGAACGATTCTGACCCTCAATTGTATCACAAATCACTACTTATTCTGATTTCTCCTAACCAAAACCCCAGTTCCCACCTGAATGTCCGAACACTTCAGAGTTCATCTAAAACAAAAGTAGCCATTTCCCAGTGGAATTTCCGATATGGATCTCAACTAACGGAATGCTATGAAACGAGTGAAAATAAAAGGAAACCCCCGACTTTAAAGTGAAAATACCAACTACATTATTAGGTAAAACCTTACCTAACCCAGTTACCAAATCATGCGGAACTGAAAATTGTCAGAATTACCAACTAAAAACGACCAAATGAAGCTCATTTAACATGCATTACATAAATATGATATTTATCACAAAATGAGCATATGATACGTAAGATAGAACTCTGAGGACGCAAAAATTCAATACAAAATTTCCATCGAGGTCCTCAAAAGATATAATACTCTCATTGCTGCCTGACACATCTCGACATATATGTCGACAACCCATCATCGTATATGGGGAACTTAACTGAACATCCACCCATAAACTCTGATTAAACCCACTTTTAAATCTGTGGAATTAAACTGTTTTAACACGGCCAAGGCACCCGCCTCATGATGGGTTTGTTTACATTCTTCCTGGATGCGGCAGGATGCCAGCGAAGATTTGACGTACGTGAAACTGGCCAGCGACCATATTTGCCTGCTCAGTAGTTGAGGCTCGGTGGTACGACCCTTGAGCCCAGCGGTACGACCTCAAAACACATGAGTGTGATCCTTCAGCACGACGGTGTGACTCTTGAGCATGATGGTACGATCCCCTGGGTGCACAACGTTACCATCCTTGAATAGGAGGGAGAGATCCCTTGAGCACTGCGTTACGACCCTTGAGTACGACGGAACGACCCTTAAGCACGACATAACGACCCTTGAGAACTACAGTTCAGTACCTTAGCACGACGGTACGATTCTCTTCCACGACGTTACGACCCCTAAGCACGTCGGTACGATTCTTTACCACAACATTACGACCCTCGAACACGGCGGTATCATATTTGAACACAAAGGAACGACCCTTGAGCGCGAGGGGTCTGTTTACATTGTTCATTTTACACGCGAGTTGTCACCGAAGAAGTATAAACGCACGTGATGTTGGCAAGCGACAGTATTCTTGCCCAACAGCTGGTCACTCATAACCTCTCGTGGGGCAACGATGGTTGGTGGTTTAGGCTAAAGACCTATTCAGTTTCTAGACAGGGCCCCGGGCCCCTGCGAGGAATTTCATCATGGGTTACAAAGTTTCTTTCGGGTCCCTTTCCTTCCTTTCTCCATTGGTCATCCTGTTTTTATCCACTACGGTTTTATGCTATGAGCTGTGAGAAAAAAAAAAAAGAAAAGGTATGGAAGATGAGAGAGGGGTGGAATGGAGCGCTCTGCAGATTTTCTGCCTTTTCTGAGATTCCAGGAAATTCCCGGGCCCCCTCGTGGACCCCCGGGCCCGGGTACGATGTACCTGTGCACATCCCTCTCAGAGAGGCCCTGTTGCCCGGGATCATAAGACCGTCAACTAAAAGCTACATCCACTAACCAATAAATCATATATCTCCTTCCTCAGGTGTTAAGGATTATTCTAAAAACCTCATACACTCTATGCCTACGGAACATGCAAAACAATAGAGCCTTGAGAGTAACAGCGTACTGTAAAGCCCTGACCTTAGTAATTGTGAAGTGGAATTTTAGGAATTATGGAGTTGATTAAATTAAGGCAGGGGGGAGTAACTGGGTTCATAATCTTATTAGACTTTGGCGGCATTATAAGGGCTAAGGAAGATGTGAGGATAGTTTATTATATGAAGCATTCATTTACCTTCCCCTCTGCAACAGATATTATTGGAAATGCAATTATTCAAATTCAAAGAAAAACAGTTTATTGATGTAAAGGTATTCTGGTGTTTTTGTTTATGTTAAGTCGGTGGGAAGTTTGTTCGTTGAGTGCATTTGTCACACCCAAAGGGAGGCAAGCAACCAGTTATGGCAACCACAGCAAACGCCGTCAGCGACGAAACTCGTTAACTCGAAAAACACCTAATCAAAACCACTTAATATTTTTAAACAAGACCGGTAATCAGGTAAGAATCCAATTAACTTGAAGTGTGATCACGAAATCAAAATATTGAATTTCTTTATATATGGTAGAACAAAACATTTCGTTGCTGATGGTAAGAAGATTTACATAGGTTTTTTCTGGTTTCTGCCAGAGTTTTAATCTTATATCATATAATTCCAAGTGATCTTTATAGCCCACTATCGGCTATTTTATGTTAACTGAAACAGTATGTGCAACTGAGCCAGGTGCCCATTTTATCGACCAACCCCTTGGGTGGATGAATAGCTGGGTTGACTGTGGATCGACTGCCGCAACCAGGATTCGAACTTATGCTTTTAAAGAGGCAAATGGTGTCTTGATATTTCAGCACAGTATTTATTATATAATACGAACTGAACTCACCAGAAGTTCCCCTGAAAAGAATCTTATCAGGGGGTACAAAGTTTCTTTCGGGGCCCCCTCTCCCTTCTTCATTAGTCATCTTGTTTTGATCCAGTACGGTTTTATGCCATGAGCTGTAAGGCCATAAAGGCTATGGAAGATGAGGGAGGGGTGGAATGGAACGCTCTGTTGACTTTCTGCATTTTCTGAGATCCCGGGAAATTCCCAGGCCCCCTTTTGGGCCTTCGGGTCCGGGTACGATATATATCCCCTGCACCCACCTCTCAGAGGCCCTGTGGGAGATTTGCAATCTTAGATTAGGCTAGGAAGAATGATTAGGGATTGGGGAGGGGCGCCAATATTTACATAATACAAGGAAAAATACGAAACACGTTGCACGTCGTGATGGGGTTGAGGGAGATGATTTTGGCGGGTAATTCCTGTGTGAGACAGACACAAGAGTCCACATTTGTACTTAACCTGCCGCCAGAGGCGCCACCTCAGGCTAGCTGTACAGATTTTGTCTGCTTGGCAGTTCTTAGGTTCACATTACGGTGCGTGGATAAGGAAATATATTTAGCAAGATATGATTCTCAAATCTGGTAGCTAAAGAAGCACAAAGACCTAGTTATGAAGGAAAGCAACAAAGGCTTAAAAAAAAAAGTCTTAGAAAATACTATAAGTAGGCAACACGAGCGAAAAACTCTGTACCCGCAACACATATAATCACACACAGATAACTGGCGGAAACTATAAATAGTACAAAAATACAAAAAAGCAGAAGACGAACAGCTAGGGTAGGTGTGCCCTAACCGCCCGCCGTCTAGAATTCGACCCGTGGTAACCAGCGGGTAATGCTCAGTCAGCAACGGTGACCAGAACACCACGGAAGACATCTTAATGTCCTAGCTAAGAAGAGCTAGGCATGACCCCAACAGCAAGCCTATTCTATTTTACGTTAGATGATACTAGGCTAAGCAAGGTTCATTTCAAATGTTTCTATATATCCATGAACCCCTCTGCAGGGGAGGGAATGTGGCAGGGGCCGCCAATTTTAGGAATTTTTCTTCTGGTTAATATTTACAAGACTGTTGATAATACCAAGAACATTTCCATTAACCAAACCAATCAGGTTCTCAAGCCTAGTGTCCACCCGCTAGTTCAATCCATCATTCATACTTCCATCAAGATTTTTTAATCTTTGAAAATTTGTCGCCTTGAATTTCCTCCGCCACCTTCACATTTTTAGTTACTAAAGCTTTTTTGTCCTAAGTGTTGAAAAAACTCCGTTCACAAACTACATTTTGTAAACGGTATTTAGTCTTCAGGCAAATGTTGAACCTGTTTTTTTTTTTCTCTCTCTCTCTCTCTCTCTTACACAGGCATTAATGTTTATTCCACTGACTTGCTGTTTCCTTATACTAATATAGCGATGTCATATGCAAATGCACGCCCAATTTTGTCAACAGTTCTTTTGTTGACTTTCTTGGATAATGAGAGCTAGGATTGAAATATTTTTCACAGTCTAGAAAATATAAATTTTGCAACAGAGAAATGCATATATCTTAATTCATCATCTTTACAGAATAGTGGGATATATATATATATATATATATATATATATATATATATATATATTTTTTTTTTTTTTTTTTTTTTTTAATACATGCTTGACACTTCCCATGTTAGCACCTTAGCATCAAGAACAGATGACAGAGTCATATAGGGAACATTTCTTATTTGACTCCTTGCTCAGTTCCTTCCTTTTGAAAGTAATACAAGAGGGGAGGATTTCCAGCCACTCATTCCTGCCCACTGTAGTCACCTTCTACGACATGCAGGGAATACATGGGCAGTATTCCTTCTCTCCTATCCCAAGGGATAATTTGCATAAAAGAGAGAGAAAAAGTAAATGCAAAACACACCTTAACAAATTTGAAAGTAGAAACAAAAAAAGAATATATGATACTGCTTCTACACTGGGGACATAGTCAAAACTTTACTAGGGTTTTGTTGATGTGGCAGTACTGCAAAATCATTCACACTGCCCATTCAGAAACAATCCAGCATGTCTGAAGGCTCTTGTGGTCTCCTGTTACATGTATACACCACAAGGGACATGCAGTATATATAAACAACTAGGAAGCAAATGAAAATTAACTAAATTCAGCTAACTATATGACCAGTCCCAGTCGATGGTAGAGGTTGTCGGTAGAAATACTTACACACTAAATCTTCATATATCCCATGCTCTTTCTTGAGGCTGCTGTCACATGTATAATCTCAAAACAGTTTATGTTGCTCTTCTCCACTGTGTAAATATTATCTGTCAGTCTACCACAGCTCTAAAGAGAATTTTTATGGCATGAGCTGTACATGAGTTGTGAAATGTGAATGACGGAGCACAAGATGTGGTCACTGTGGCTGTCAACTTTTTTTTTCTTTTTTTTATACATATTCGCCTTTTCCCGCATTAGCAAGGTAGCGTTAAGAATAGAGGACTGAGCCTTAGAGGAAAAATCCTCACTTGGTCCCCTTCTCTGTTCCTTCTTTTGGAAAAGTAAAAACAGGAGGGGAGGATTTCCAGTCCCCCGCTCCCTCCCCTTTTAGTCGCCTTTTACGACACGCAGGGAATACGTG